>JAAGKR010002704.1:19547-87935 GCA_011419295.1 Clarias macrocephalus
CCAGGAATGCGCCGCGGCTCGCGGTTTCTCTTTAAAGAAAGCGAGCCGCGCGCGAAGTGCCTTAATAGCTTTCCATTATCGGTAAGTAAAGTTTTTCTTTCCTACCGTGATTCTGTTGCACACACACACGCAAACACAAAGTCGGTCCTGAAGACAAAAAGATCTGAGGATGTTTCCGGTTCACTCCTATTTATAACCTGCAGGTGCACCTTATTCGGTGACGTCATGCCTGGCACAGGTTATAAGCCGAAGGTATTCGGCGGGTTTGACATGCACAGGCTTCACAACCGGGCAACAAAGAGATGTTCCCATAGCGGTTTCACGCAGCATTGAGTGTAGCTTTTGAAAGGGAACTGACGATTGTACATTCTACCCATAACACATTGTCAGTAGTGACTGAAGTGGTCAATATGTGTAGGTGCCTCAACTCGGAATCTGGAATTCCAGTTAAATTCAGCGTTAAGCTGCTGAAGTACAATTTTGTCGTTTCCAGAAGCAACTCCTTTTTTGCATGGCAGACCGTTTAAAGCATTGACATGGGAAGAATACACCTGCTATCATATATCCAGACATTCCATCATCCATCACCTCAGTGCCACACAGCACAGAGCTTCCTGTGCCTACTCCTCCAAAGAGACATCAGCTATCTTCAGAAGAGAGCAACACAGAAGGATGACGAAGTTGTTGATCCATATTACAGAGATACTGTACAGTAGAAGGGAGAAATCCATACTACCCCAAACAGAAAGACCATCATGCCTTGTTACCACTGTGCAGGCTGGTGGTGCTGGTGGTGTAATGGTGTGGGGGATCTTTTCTTGGCACACTTTAGGCCCCTTAGTGCCAATTGGGAATCATTTAAATGCCACGGCCTACCTGAGCATTGTTTCTGACCATGTCCATCCCTTTATGACCACCATGTACCCAACCTCTGATAGCTACTTCCAGCAGGATAATGCACCATGTCACTAAACTTGAATCATTTCTTGAACATGACAATGAGTTTACTGTACTAAAATGGCCCCCACAGTCACCGGATCTCAACCCAATAGAGCATCTTTGGGATGTGGTGGAACGGGAGCTTCATGCATCCCACAAATCTCCATCAACTGCAAGATGCTCTCCTATCAATATGGGCCAACGTTTCTAAAGAACGCTTTCAGCACCTTGTTGAATCAATGCCACGTAGAATTAAGGCAGTTCTGAAGGCGAAAGGGGGTCAAACACTGTATTACTGTGGTGCTCCTAATAATCCTTTAGGTGAGTGTATATTAATGTAATCAGAAGTTTAAAACTTTCACGTCACTTTATACAAAACAAGCTAAAACATGTCAGTCTAGCCAACACATCTGGCCCACTGAACACTTTGCCTTTTCATACCAGCCTATACAACACATGAGGGGTAGATTTTTACTATATATGTGGTGCATATGTACTTCGTGATGCATGTAAAGAGCAATGGCTTTACTTTGAATATAGCGTTTACGGCAGAGAGGTATTTTAACATCGTTACACCGTTTATTGTGCAACTGGCAACCCAGCCTGTTAGTTAATAGTGCTGCATTCCGATCGGTAAGTAGTTTGTGAGAAGTAGGCACAGGGAGCAGGAAGCACACTTTAAAGTACACTGCGGCATGGACAGCAGCAATCGGCACTCCACTGCTCTTCCTGTGATATCCCGGATGTGAAGAAGTGAATTTTATTACCTGAATTTTAACGACTTGAATTTTAATTTCGAATGTATTTTTAACACTTGACAATATTTTTGAACTGCAATTTAGTAACTTGAATATTTTTGCTGAATTTAAAATGCTTGAATTACATTTTCATTTGAAATATGCAACCACAATAAATTGCAGTGGCAAAAATTTCAAACATTGTAAATGCTCTAAGGATTTTTTCAATTCAGATCAAATTGCAAGGCAGAAAAATTAAAAAAAAAAATATATATATATATTTTTTTTTTTCTTTTTTTTTCTCAGTTCATGTAATTCAACCTGCTATTTTGCTTTGAGGAATTTTGGATCTGTTATATTCCATCCATATTAAAACACCTTCAATATTTTTCCATTGTGACCTGCATTATTTCTATATTTCTGGCAGTTACTCAGAGCATTACACACCTTTGTTCTGGGAGGTACAGTACACAATAATATACAAAAAGGGTATGATGTGTATCTAATCAGTAAAGAGCAGTTATGGACTTATGAAACAAAGCTAAAGTTTTGCAGTAAGCTTTATCTCCGCACAACTATTCCTCTGTGAATGTGTCTAATGGGTGTGGCATGCAAACGACATCCTGTGAATGAACCTTTTATGCTGAAACATTCAGCTCAATAACACACCAGCAGTTTGTGTTCATTTATTGCAACAGTCATCATATTAATTATTTAAAATGGGATTAGGATTGTTTAGTTGTTTTGCTCTAGTATTGTTCATTCAATGTAAATATTAATGTTTATTTATTTATTTATTTATTTATTTATTTATTTAGAAAAGCTGTATGTCATTTTTTTAACACCAATCTTTGTATATTATTGTATTACAGATTCCTGCAGTCAGACACTGGTTGAGTCTGATTCAGTGATCATTAAACCTGATCAGTCTCATACACTGACCTGCACAGCATCAGGATTTAACTTTGCTCCCTCTTGGATGGCTTGGATCAGACAGGCTCCTGGAAAAGGGCTGGAATGGGTCACAACTATAGGCGACAGTGATAACAAGTATTACTCCAGTGCAGTTAACGGTCGCTTCACCGTCTCCAGAGACAACAGTAAGATGCAGGTATATCTGCACATGAGCAGCGTGAGGACAGAAGACACTGCAGTGTATCACTGTGTCCATCATTCTCACACACAGTGATACTTTCCCTTAGACACCACTACAAAAACACATGCTGACATTTTTATAACCAGTGTATTCATGTTTAGATTGACTTACTGATATGATACCACTGGCTGACTTTTACTATGTGTGGCTTGTTAAGAGCACTGGACATTTATTCTGGCAATCTCTTAATTAACTTCTGAATATATGCATTTAATTAGTGATACTGTACATTGTATCCTTTACCTATGCTATTTTCCAGATTCTTGAACGGACCCTGACCGCCTCTGCTGCTATGGTGAAGAGACCTGGAGAGTCAGCCACTGTCCTGTACCATATCTGGAAACGTCACCCAAGCATGTCCTCATGAACTGTAAATATTCCTTCAGCAGGAGGGAAAACATGAAAAAAAACAGTATATAAACAGTAAGCAGATCTTAAGTATTCAAATACTGCTGCAATGTAACCAAGCTTGTTCTTGTACTTAAAAATAATGAATTTGTTTTTCACTAAATCCGTGCACCTTTTACTTCTACAAATATATCCAACCTACTCTTTATTTCATTCCCTTCAACATATTGGATCCAGTTAAGGCTGTAATAATCAAATCTGATTCAGTCCAGCTTTACTTAAGGAACATTGGGGATAGTGCAGAGGTTGCATTATAAAATCAAGTGTAAAATTGTATTTATGTAAAAAAATTAATATATATTTTACCCTAAACTATACAGTGTGCATCATGGTAAAATTACAAGTATTATAATCAGGAAATCAGTAGCAACTATGATAACATCAAGGAGGACCAAAATCCTAATTTCAGTTATGATTTTTTCCCCCATACTGTATATGAGATCAGCAGGTACATTACATTCTGCAAACTCAACTCAGCATATTGCTTTTTTTTTTCTACACAACCCTATATATATATATATATATATATATATATATATATAGTGATCATTCTCCAGCTTTATTACCCATGGTTCAACACAGATATGTTCTTAGTTTTCAATTATGCTAAAGTGATATAAATAAAACAATACAATTTAATGTACATTATAAATGTTGTGTTTACAACTATAATAATGTTTTGTTATTTTATATGAACCTAAATAACTGACACTAAAAATGTTTCTAAAATGATCAGATTAAGGAAAGTATTTAAGTGTATCAGAATGTAATACAGACAGCAGGAGGATTAGGGCACGTTAGCAAATGAATACAAAAAATTATTGTTAATAACCCGTGATTGTGTAACGTAATCTGTAAATCTTTTTGCACACTAGTGGGTGTGCCATGCAAACGAAATCCTGCGATTGAGCCATTTATACTGAAACATTCAGCAGCACAACATACCAGCTGTTTGTGTCCAGTACCAGAAACACTATTCATTTTAATTCTTTAAGATGAGACTAGACAGAGTTTTTAGTTACTTTGTTCTAGCATTGTATATTCAATGTCAGTATTATCCTTTATTACATACATAAAAAATCTTAAATTATTATAATTTTTTTTTTACTTTAACATCTACTCTTGTGTGTTTTTTTTTTTTCTTTCAGATTCCTGCAGTCAGACACTGATCCAGTCTGACTCAGTTATCATCAGACCCGATCAGTCTCACACACTGACCTGCACAGCTTCTGGGCTACACTTTACTAACTACGGGATGGCATGGATCAGACAGGCATCTGGAAAAGGGCTGGAATGGGTTTCAAGCATCAACCACAACAGTGGTAACAAGTATTACTCCAGTGCAGTTAACGGTCGCTTCACCATCTCCAGAGACAACAGTAAGATGCAGGTGTATCTGCACATGAGCAGCGTGAGGACAGAAGACACGGCAGTGTATTACTGCGCTAGAGAACCACAGTGATACATGAGGTTCCAGAGCTGTACAAAAAACCCCTCATAACATGGAAGCATCTTTTCTACAATAAGCATTTTGCAAATATGTAGAAATACACTCCAATTATTATTATTATTATTATTATTATTATTATTATTATTATTATTATTATTATTATTGCCAAATGGAATGTTGTAATTGGGCAGGTCACTGTGGACCAAAGTTCAGAGTTAAGAACCTCTGCTTGCTGGGGGAATTATACAGTACACTTGCACGTATGCCCATGAAACTCGGTACACATTTAGAGCTCATTGAGCCAAACAACTATCGCACTCAACTCAACTGGGCTCAACTCAACAGGAAGTCAGTTATTTTGTGTCATTTTTCAAAACGCACCCAATGGAATTTGATATAATCCTCTTAGGGAAGTTATACGATCGCCACTAAACCGGGCCTCTGTGATCTCAAGACATTGAGGATGCAAAATTGTCGAGGAATTTTTATCTCAAACGGGTCAGCCGTGCCGATGCCTTAAACTCATGCTGAAAAGTGGTTAATAACTTTCTGTGTGATATTATATTACGTGACATTACATTGAGTGATGCTCTCACATCTCTCACTCACACACACACACTTCACATGATAAATATTTAGGATCCAAGCTGACATCAGCCCTATTGTACCATAGTGTGTGAAGTGTGCAAGTTGTGCGCTGCGCCAAAATTAACACCCTGTATGAGTAACCATGGTTACAGGAAATGCGGCAGTTCAAACTGCAGGACTACATTGGACAATGTACATGCACATGTCAGTGTGTTATTTATCTTGTCATTAGTCAGGATCTCTGCCATTAAATTCCTTGGTGACAAATGTATTGCATTACACAATATACATCAGAACCACTAGATGGCGCCGGCCCTTTAATGATGTCAGGTTTCATTCATATATTCAGAGTTTTCATTCAATATTCTCCTTTTATTAAGTTCTCTCCTTAATAATTTTGTAAATGGCATGCCATAATGTATGTGTGTGTGTGTGTGTGTGTGTGTGTGTGTGTGTGTGTGTTAAAGATTAATAATTTCATAATTTTTCAGGTCATGTTTTGTGCAGCTTGCTTTAAAATAATTAATTAAAAGCCATAATTAATGTCTTGTGATGGTTTTTTTTGTTGTTGTTTTTTTTTTTTGTGTGTGTGTGTGTGTGTGTGTGTGTGTGTGTGTGTGTGTGTGTGTGTGTGTGTGTGTAACATTCTCTCTCTAAGTGTGTTCCTTTTTTTATATGTCAGCACATTATTACTATTATTCAAATAGTTTATATGCATGCTATATTGAGACATGACCATCACACCTTCTATGAAAAAGGTTTGTCTTTTTGAATATCTTTCCAAAACCATGAACATTAAAAGGATAGTTTGTGTTATTTCGATTCTTAATCAAAGTTGACTTGCATATAACGTTACCACAGGTCTTAGTCGTTAGAAAGATTCTTGCTCTGCACACAAACCATGAAGATGGCCCCTTGAAGTTAAAATACAGTGTATGTAACTGGGGCCAAATTCCACAACCCCCTTTAATCCAAAAATACAGACCAAATGATGATCTGCAGTCCCTCTGCGCTAAATCAAGTATAGAGTATTTAGAATATATTAAACTCTTTTTTTTTTACCTTAGTACTAGTGACATGTAAATTTTTAAATTATAAAATCCAAATCAAGAAATCCCTTAAAAACTGTAATAAGATGATGAACTAGCAGAAATTCTAGGTACTAAAACGTGTTCATGTAGATTGAGTTCTCTAAATTTTATGAGATCCATTTAGTCGCCAATTTTAAAACCTCTGAGATGAAAGGTTTTTGCTAATAATAATTGAATTTAGTTAATTACTATGTTGTCTGTGGCCAAGTCTGTGTCTATCAATCACGCCACAGGACCTCAGTAGAGTCAAGGTTTTATTATTTATTTTTATAATTGGAACCTGTCATGTTAGGGTGTGGAGGAACACTTTTTGTAACAGACTGTACCACTGTGGGGGGCTACACAGTGTTTTAAACCATTACAAAAACTTGCTGCAAATTAAATATACAGTATATAACACCTGCTCAATATAGTTCAGATCCAAAGACTCAGTCTCCACTCCGTTACAGTCACACTTCTGTCTAACTTTAATTGTTTGTCCAATTAGTAAAATTGCTTGTGAATTGCATGTGTAACCGATTGGATTAAGATCATTATTTTTTCCCCCTGTGTTCCGAATACTGGTGTGTTTCTTGTGGTAAGACACTCCTATTGGCGTCAGGAAATTTAGTAATTGAGACGCATCAGGTGGCTTGATAAGTGCGTTTCAGTAAAGTGCGGTGACACTCCTGTTTTATGGGCAGTAGTACTGGTTTCTCTCTTCCCTAACGGGTTTTTATGGGGAAAAAGGGTCATTTATTTAGGGAAAATGGGGAAGAAAAGGGTTAAAGGAGGGAGGCCGGAAAGAAAGGGAAAGTCTCTGGGGTGCATCACATTGCCCTACTCGTGTGCTACTGTCTTTACTAACGTCCACCGAGTAATGACTCTTACTTTCCCAACAAACAGACCTCGAGCTACATTCCCCGCTGTGTGGAGAAGCCCGGGATCGTTAGCGGCGGTGGCTAACCAGCCGTGCCTAGTTCTGTGGCCCCAGTCCTTCGCACACCTGCAGAAGGGGAGGCTGCCTATCTAGTGAGCTTCGGAGTGAGCGCGGAGTGCACGCTGTGACAGTTATATTAGAGGAAATGAAGGTGCTAGAGTGTTGGATTGTTAAAGACAAGGCTTTAAATTCGTGGGACGTCAAGTTAGTATTATATCTTTCAATTGCATGTTATAAGTTGCACTAAATAAATAAAGCTGTGCTTGTCGTTATTTCAAGCTGCAAAGCAACAAAAGTTGAGGGCGTGATTCTTTACAATATTCACTGTATGAACTGAATAAGAGTTTTTCCAAATTAGTTAAAAAGCTTTTTTTTTCATTGTGTGTCCACTCTACAAACCCCAGTATAGTCAATGGAGTGATTTTTGCACTTAATTCTGGGTGAAATTTAATTAAATTACTATTATTATTATTATTAGTAGTAGTAGCAGTAGTAGTAGTAGTAGTAGTAGTAGTATTAAACTATTATTTTGTTTTTATTTTATTTTATTCTTGCACCTCAAAGTTTACAATTTTGTTTTGTACATTCTGTAAATCCTTTGTAAATTATATATTTCTATTTTCTCTTGTATAATTTTTTTATTAGAAAATTTCCAGACTAAATGTTTATTTTTAATTAAGTAATTTTTGTTAGCACCACAGTGGCTCGAGGCCTGTCTCTGTGTGCATGGAGTTTGCATGTTCTCTCCACACTTGGTGGGTTTCCTTCGGGTACACCGGTTTCCTCCCACAGTCTACAGACTGCAGATTAGGCTAATTGGCGTTCCCAAATTGTCCATAGTGTGTGAATGAGTGTGTGAGTGAGTGTACGTATGTGTGTGTGCCGTGCGATGGATTGGCACCCTGTCTAGGGTGTACCCCGCCTTATGCCCTAATCCTCCTGGGATAGGCTCCAGACCCCCAAGACCCTGTATACAGGATAAAACAGCATAGATGATGAATGAGTAAGTGAGTAATTTTACTTATATTTGATAATAAAAAATAAATAAATAAAAATAAATTAATAATAATAATAATAATAATAATAATAATAATTATTATTATTATTATTATTATTATTATTATTATTATTATTATTGTTGTTGTTGTTGTTGTTGTTGTTGTTGTTATTATTATTATTATTATTATTATTATTATTATTATTATTATTATTATTATGTTTTTTATTTCTTTTTTTATTTAAAAAACTATATGGCAGCACTGTGGCCTCGCACCTCCAGGATCAAGGGTTTGACTGCCACTTTGAGTTGGGGTGTTTGGAGTTTGCATATTTTCCCTGTGCTTGGTGAGTTTTCTCTGGGTACTTCAGTTTCCTCCCACAGTCAAAGTCATGCAGATTAGTTTAATTTGTGTAACCAAATTGACCAATATGTGTGTGTGCTCTAATTTATTGGCATCCCATCCTGTCCAGCGTTTACCCATCTCCTTTACCATGTACTGCATTTTTTTTTATTGTATTGGAATCCTGCAATTTAAGGTAACAAACAGTTATAAAAGAATTTCACTGCATATCATACTGTGTATAAAAACAAATAGAACTTGAAGTACATCAATTTGCCATGTCTCATTTTCTATTTGAACTAAAAATCATGCAAGCTAAGAGTCTGGGAAGCAACCCAGCAAATATCAATGCAGGCCCAGTGAGGGTCCACTGTAAGCAATAACCATGAAACCACTGTAAGCCCTGTTACCACCATGAAACGTGGGACACATACAGGCCCCAAACTTAGGGGCCCCGATGAGGCCTCAGAGGGCCGGCAGACTTGGCAGAGTGGGGCCCCAGTGGAACCTATTGGTCTGAGTGTGGGACAGAAAGTGGGCCGACAGCATGCCATGGGCTGAAATTGGGTCCAACTCTTATCAACTATGGGCTCACATGGTTTGCTGTGAAACGGGTTGTTCATGTATGCCAAATGGATCTACATAACTTGAAAATGGGGCATTTTGCATGAGTTTAAGATCATTTAATGACCCCTGCGATCATTTTGATGTAACCTTTGTGGGAGTGCATGCAAAGTTCAGGCTGATAGGGGGGTTTAGTCTCGAATGAGAAAAACAAATGTTTTGGGAAACCATCAGTAAGATTCCTTGTAGTAGTAATTGCGAGCTGTTACCGGTCGGGAGTAAGGATTGGCTGCTTCCTGGTATAACCTGCATTAATCACCAAAGTTTTTGCACTTTGAAATAACAAAGGTAATTTTTACTAATTAAATAATTAAAAGTCCCAGTTAGGGATCCAGAAAAAAATCCATCATGGAAGAACATTGGAAAATCAGCACAGAGAGGCACTCATGCTCAAAATCAAGTATTATCTTCATATTTTGTATGAATATATTAATATTTTTGTAAAAATATAATAAAAATGATAAACTAGCTATGAGTTGTTTTTGTAATATAAATGAGTATCCGGAAACTTTAGACTCTGTTCTTCATGATGCAGGTGTTTCCTGATTAACCCTAAGAACACCAAGTGTAGTACCAAGGACCATGCATTATATACAGAGTGCAGAAATAATTCTTAGCACACTTTCTTCATAGTAAAATTAAAATTTCATGGGGTAATAATTGCTTTTTGTTGTTGTTGTTGTTGTTTGCTGTTTAACATCCTTGTGGCTCAATAAAAAAAAAAAAACATGCCTAAAATATTATTTTTGCAATAGTTCTTGCTATTTTGCAGTTTTGGGAAAAAAGAGTTCTCATTTTGATGTCTAACTGTTCATATCCTGTATGCTTCAGCCAAAATTTTGTTTAGAAAAAAAAAAAAAAAAACATCCTACAAAAAGTTAAAGCTAAAAATAAACTATTCAGCTTAAATTTAATCAGTGATATTATCATTTCAGGTCCACATACATGTCTGCATGTCTTTCTTTATGGCAGAATTTTTTGCCTAACTTATTAATACAACACAATACAATTTTGTAAGTTTGAGTAACTTACACCTTATTTACGCTAAGCGGTACTTTTTTCGTCATCAGCCAAATACACTCCCGGTAATCAGAGAGTGAATCACAGATGAGAAATTGAAAAAGAAGATAAAATTACGTTTTGTCTTAAAATGACTCCAGTGTATTAGAATTCACTTATACCACTTCAGCGCTGTTATTTCGGAGGTGAAAATATGAACTAATTTCTAATTAATATATATTGGTGCAGATGCTTGTTTACATTGAGCAAGTACTGGAGCTTAGTTGTATCTTATTTTAAAATGCGGTATTAAATGCACCACACACCTGTTCATAACATCATTATATGATCATCATAAACACCATTAAAATGTGGTCTCAGTTTAGGTATTTTAAATGCCCTCACCTCAGACAGCTGTGGATATGTTTGCTCTAACTACCCCTGTTTTATCTCATAGTGGCGCTCCACATTACTGCTTGTTATTAACACCACGCTTTTACAACATATGAGACAAACAAAACATCTCTAAAAAGCTCCTGATGATGGTGGTGTGCTGGGGAGGTAGTCTCAAAAACAGGGATGCTAAGCGATTGGACAAAGTGGTCAGGAGAGCTGGTTCGGTGGTTGGTCTGGAGCTGGACTCTCTCGAGGGAGTGATAGTGAAGAGGACACTTGACACAATCTCATCTGTTAGCTTCAGAGTCTGCTTGGTTACCGTAACTGTTGCATACTTGCCATTTACCCACTTCATTGTCACTTCCATGCTGTTCTTTGCACAATTAATACTCTTGCACTGTTGTCACATTGCCACATATAAAATTGCACAGCATGACTGAACTCCAATTAACTTATCTATCTATCTATCTATCTATCTATCTATCTATCTATCTATCTATCTATCTATCTATCTATCTATCTATCTATCTATCTATCTATCTATCTATCTATCTGTCTGTCTGTCTGTCTGTCTGTCTGTCTGACAAAAGAAACCTCTAAGTGTTCTTGTTTTGCTGTTCCATTGTGTTTAGGTATTTTTATTAATAAAAAATAGCCAAATACCAATATTTGAAATACATCGAAGCACGTGCACTGAAAGGTAGAGCAAAGAGAGAAATTAGTGACTGCCCTGCAAAATCCTTCTCATTGAGGAGATTTTGTACAGAGAATCGCCCATTCAAGTCACTGTGACACCTACTTTGACCACTGGGGAAAAGGAACTGTGGTGACTGTAACACAAGGTACAGTAGTAATTCATGATATCTAAATATCTAATATTTAAAATAAACTTTTTAGATATTGTATAAGTGGTATCTTAAACCTGATCACTGTAATGCTGCTTTTGATTACTGGGGATTGGAAACTTCCGTGACTTCAGATAATAAATTAAAAACAATAGCACTTTGATTTCCCTTCAAACTTTTATAAATGTTAAGTTCAAAGTTTTATGTTTTAAAGTTAATTTTTACTCCACATTATAATACAGTTAACGCATAACTTTTGATTACTGGGAAAAAGAAACAGCTGTCACCATAAAAAAAAACTATTCAGTGCTTTAACCGTCACTTCTTTCTGTGTTCATATGTAGGCTAACAATAATTAACGGTCTAAAATGTGAACATCTGGGAAAAAAACAACAAAAACAAAACAACCAACCAAACAAACAAAAAAATCTTTTACATTTTAAAGAAAGATAGAATGTGTTTAGCTACATAATATGCTTAAATTTAATGCATTAGTGATTTTATTGCTGCCAGACTGTGACACAATTATACTTAATGTATGTGAATTATTATTACTACAGCTTATAGAAATACTTTATTTTACTATTGTCTAAAGTACTTTAGATATTTTATGTGTCTACTGATGTAAAATTTAAACAGGAACTGCAAATGTTCTCTTGGTAAAGTTATATGTTTAACATGTTTTTTTTTTTTTTTTGCTTATTGTCATTCACAAAATCATTTAATTAATAATTTCCATTCTTTTCTTTTTGCAGAATGAAAATGCTGACGAATGATTTGAGTAGTTTTACTCAGGCTATTTTAATGGTTTTATTATTATTATTATTATTATTATTATTATTATTATTATTATTATTATTATTATTATTATTATTATTATTATTATTATTGTTATTATGAGTTGTGCTCACTTCTTAACTTCTTAAATAATAATAATAATAATAATAATAATAATAATGCAATTATTATTATTATTATTATTATTATTATTATTATTATTATTATTATTATTATTATTATTTAAGAAGTGAGCACAACTCATCATTATGTGCGATTAGAGCTTCATAAGCGTAAATTGAACAGTCAATGTAAAATAGAATTATAGTATTGTTCAGTCTAACCCTCAGTAAATACCTTAAAATTGCTATAATCCTGGGATGTTACGAGTTCATTTTCATGTAAATAAATCAAGGTTTTTATTGTTGCATTAGACTGATACATTTAAAAAATACGGTTTATTTTGTTTTTGCAAAATTAAAGTGGAAAATGGCCTAATTTAGTGATCGTTTTTCCCTTCTACAGTGTTTAAAACTTACCATAATCCCATTCAGTTGTGCGTATGAAGTTTGTTTGAAGATCGAGTTCATTATAGCTTCTGTGTAAACGCAAAGTATGTGTTGGACTGACTGTGAACCCACTAGATATAGAGTACAGTTAAAACATTTTATATACAAATGGTGGAAAAAAAAACTAACAGAAAAGGGAATAAATAACTCTTCGAAAATTATGATAGAGAAAATTATTGATTGCAACTAATAATAATAATCTGTACGGCTGATGTTTGTCTATATACAGCAACTCAAGAAGCCCCGAAGTCCCTGTTTCCCGTGTGGCAGTGCGGCTCGTCCCCTGATGGTTTTGTCACTCTGGGCTGCGTCACCCACGACTTGGCAACCGTCGATGGACTGAGCTACGTTTGGAAGGATGCGAGCGGCACCGCGCTGACTACTAACGTTGTACAATACCCGGCGGTGATCGACAGCGGAAAGTACTCCTCAGTGAGTCAGGCGCGCGTCAGTGCTAACGACTGGAACGCGAACAAGAAGTTCACTTGCGAAGTCACTAATCCCCGGGGAACGAAAACGGCAGAGCTGAAAAAGCCAGGTAGGCGAAAAATACCTCAAAACACCATTTTGTGTGTGATTTACAAAAAAGCAGCAGTAGGATTTTTTGTTGTTGTTGTTGTTGTAATTAGGTTATCTCCCCTGACCCATACTGTAAACAAACACTCAGGGAAAAATGTTACCAACCTTTCATTGCCCTTTGGTGACGTAATGTCAAGGCCACTGCAATTTGGGACTTTCTATTTTGTACCTTTTAGTAGAAACATGAAAATAATTGGACCATAATTAGCTTTACTCTGAAATCTAATTAAAGATGCTTTACATTCACCTGACATGTAGCCTACATATTACAGGTAAAATTACGTAACTTTGATGGTTCCTCCCCAGTGATAAGAAAATATACAACCTATAAATGAGTGACACTGACTATTGCGTGTAATAAATATATAAGTGTATTTGATGAAATGGCCAATAAATATGTATTATATCATTTTAAACAATCAATCAAATAGTGTTCAATGTGTTAAAATAAATTACAATTAAAAATTACACTCAAGCATTTATGGCAGCTTTAACCTATGCACTATATCTGAAAGTACACTGAGTGGTCATATTCTGGTAGATGGTTGCAACTTTCTACTACTATATGTGGTAATATTTCTTTTAGCTACATGGTTTGTCTAATTCCACTCACGGTGTGAGGAAATTATGCAGATGACATGAAATTAGACTGTAAACAGAATAAATGACTATATATATTATGATAAACTGTAATAAATGTTATGGGTTATACTAATAGCTCACAAGCTCATATTTATGATTTTATTAATTGTTACATTGCATTCTGTTTTAAAAAAAACTCTCACAAGCAAGAAGTAAATAATAAAGAAATAGAATAAAACAAAAAAACCTTTTGCGAGGTTGGATTGTCTGCTCAGTGTGAATGGGCTGATTTGTCAAAGATTTGTAAAAACCATCTGCCATGATGCACTTAAATGAAGGTGTGCCAGGATCTTTGGTTTGTGCCAGGTATGACTGAAAGAAAGTTCCTTGAGGCATATGAGATCCACTCATATTTCTTTTGATAAGAGACTTATTGTAATGATTAAAATATAACAAAGTAACAGTTTTAGACTTCCTTACAAAATTGTTGTTTAAGAAAAAAGAAAAAAAGTTTAAACTTTAAGTGTTCTACAGAGCACAAACTATATTTGCCATGTTCTTGAACTGTTGTTTCCTTATTGTTTATAGAAGTGAATGTGACTTCGCCCAGCATCAGCATCAGCACAAGCTTCGACACAACAACTAACGATACTAATCTGATTTGCTGGTTGGATGGTTTTAGCCCTAAAGCGATTAATGTTACTTGGGGAGCGGGTAAGAAAGGGACTGAGAGAAAATTCAAAAATGAGGAAAATAAAAAGTTTGCCATGCTGAGCCAAATCAGCATAAATGCAGAGCAATGGAAAGAAGGCAAAGAGTTCACCTGCAGCGCCACACACAAGTCTAAAACCTTCAGTCAAACATGGAGCATTTGTAAAGGTCAGTTTCACACAAAAACAATACACAATAAAAATCTTCCATGATGTCTAAGTGTACAGAAACAACCTTTTATATATTGCAGGCCATCTAAATTCTGAACCACGGATACGTCTGGAGAAACCTGCTCTCAGGTCCATATTGACAGATACACATGTAACAGTCTCCTGTGTTGTTGAAACTGTGTTCCAGCCTAAAGTTTTATGGCTTGTAGATGGAAGCAAAAAATCTGACACAGACATTATCAGTGAGAGACAAGGCGAGTCCACTGTTAGCAACCTGACTATTTCTGTAGAAGACTGGACAAAATCTAACACAATAACCTGCAGGGCCGAACATCCATGTTTTAAAACAATAGAAGATGAAATCAAAACTACAGGTAAGTTCTGTATATAATTTAAAACTCAATTATTATCGTTTATGTTAATTTTTATCCCCCCCCCCCAAAAAAAAAAAATTTACTACTTATGATGGGATTTGCCGAGCTTCTATAAAATATTACTTATTTAAACAATAATTATAGATAGAGTTAAATTCCATATGTGCATGTAAAATGTTTCATGTTGAAAAAGTTTTAGAATAATAGAAAAAAAGATCCAAATTACAGGCAAGTTCTGTGTATAATTTAAAACGTATCATTTTTTGTTACTTTTTAGTTCATTTTTTTTTCATTACTTTTTAAAACACTAAATATGCGCCCAAAATTAAATGCTATGTGACCATGTAAAAATTCCATGTTGAAAAAGTTAACTTGGACATATTTTACCTTAGGGGAACATTTTAACTTATGTGACTTTATGTATCTCAGAAACTGTGCAGAAACGTCCTACAGTGGAGATCAGAAGGAGTCTTGAAGACGTAGGGAAGAGAGACAGTGCAGTGCTGGAGTGTGCTGCAAGCGGTCTGCATCCTGGTGAACTCTCTGTCACCTTCCAGGCCAATAATGTGAATTTTCCAGAAGCTCAGTATGTTAATCTACCAAAAGGCCAGGACACACTAGTTGCACTTTTCACTATTCCTGGAACACACCGAACCGAACAGCATCGCTTCACTTGTGAGATTCAGACAAGCCGTTCCTTAAAATGGAGGTCCAATTTTATAGGAAACCTTTTTAGTAAGGACAATTCTGTTCTACAGATGTGAAGCTAAAACATTTCGACACTGTGATATTTTAAAATACATTTTTACTGTAAAATGTTTATCTGACCAGTCAAAAAAAATGCATTCCTCTTTAGGTGATCCTTTAGTGGAACTTTCAGTTGTGTCCAGTGAAGATAAATCTGCATCAACCGCACAAAAACTTCTTTGCTATGGAACTGGCCTTAACCCAGAGATCAAGTGGCTCCCCGAATCTGTGGGAAATAATAAAAGTGAAGTAACAATGAATGAAGATGGACGTGTGAAGGTGTCCAGCGAGCTTTCAGTTACAGAACAAGAGTGGAACCGTGGAACTACATTCACCTGCCAAGTCAGTGATCAGGGTCGTCTCGACACTGTCCAGAAGAGCATCAGTTTTTGTGCAGGTATTGTAATTATCAGAAAAGTTCCTGAGCTTTAAAATAAATCTAAATGTTAGATGCAGATGTGATTTACACTAAGATTATTTCTTTATCTCCAGTCACTCCAGATCATGCTCGGAGTGCACAGGTTTACCTTTTGGGTCCCTCCATCAGTAATATGCCAGCGGAGGATCCTGTCTCTGTCACATGTCTGCTGTTGGGCCATAGGCTCCAGGACTTCTCAGTTAATTGCAAAGTAGGGACCGACAATTTGTCTTCAAATGTGATCAAAACTGAAATCCACGGCAATGGAACAGAGAATGTTAAAAGGGTTATAAGGGTTCCAGCTGAAAAGTGGAAAAACCATGAAACAGTTTCCTGTGAGGTGAAACACCCCTGTTCTAATGCACAGACATACACCACTTCTAAAACCAAAGGCAAGTGCTCACAGACACCGACATTTAGGGACCCATTTAAACCTTTTATTTTATGGGACTTTAACCATACATGGGATTTTACCATTATCATTTGAGGATGGCTAAAACATGATGAGTGCAGTTGTTGTCAAATTATGAGTAATAAATTTAGTGTAATTTGAAGTGTTTTGTTGCACTAATGCCATAGCAGTTTGCTCATGTACAATATGTAGTTCCTCTCTAAGCTATTTGTTAACTTTAACTCAGGTTTTGACAGCAATTTGACATACATTTAGATATTATGAGGTATAAAAAAAAGCACTTTTGTGGCCTTCATATTCCTACAATCACTTCCTAAACTGTAGTAGCTGCTGTGCCCATTGCTGCTGCATACATACTGTATGTGTGTGTTTGTTTTGCAGACCTTGCTGCATCTCTGCTTCTAACAACTCCGACCCAAACAGAATTAGACAGTGGGATAGTCACCTTCATCTGCTTAGCTTCAGAATTTTTTCCTGAATCACACACATTTAAGTGGACCCATGGTACGATGAACCTCGAAAATAAGGTCAAACGCACTATATTAAGCAAGGAAAATGATACTTTCACTGCCATGAGTAGTTTGGAGCTCACTGCCACGGAATGGATCGGCTCATCTTCTCCAGTTAAGTGCGAGTTCCAGCACACGGCACAGACTCTGACCAAAGAGTCGAGTTATGGTATGTATTGAATTATTCGACGTAATTTTTTGTATGACTATGACCATTTTTTTTGTACAAGTTAAAATTTCTTTTTATAGCATCTGAGCTCTTGCTAATTGCTTTAAATTGTAATTTGATGCAATCATTTGGCCTTTACTTTGATTGATATGGCAGTGATGTTATATGATTATTTGACTGTAATGTGCAGTAAAAAAAAAAAAAAAAAGATTTTCATCATCAAAAAAAAAAAAAAAAGATTTGATGGTACTTTTATAATCGTAGATTCTTTGTTTGTTTGTAATGTAAAAACGTTTTTCATTTGCTTCTTTAAAAATAAATAAATAAATAAATAAATAAATAAATAAATAAACTTATTCCTACACCTTTTTTTTTTTTTTTTTTTTTACAGTTTTGGTTGACCAGCAGCAGCCAAAGGTGACAATAATCCCACCTTCCAACAAAGATATTCTTATCAAAAGATCTGGTGACCTCATGTGCAAGGCTGAAGGACCAGCGGGTTTCACTGGCATTAAATGGCTTGTTAACGGGATAGAGGTTGTTTCTCTACCTAAAGACGGTGTGTCTGGGAAGACAGCAATCACACTCACCACCTCGATCTCTTACGAAGAGTGGACTAGTGGCACCAAATTCACCTGTGAGGTGTATCATTCAGCATTCGCTCAGGGGTTTATTAAAGAAGACTACCGAAGACAACATGGTAGGAAATGTGTTTACATTTTTTTTTACATATTCTTGCTTTTATTTTGTATGGAAAAAGCTATTTTTTTAAAGAAGCATAAAACATGTATATATCATTTATGGGTAAATGATAATTGCATGGGAAAACTTTTATTTTGTTGTTTACTAGTGACCAGTGCTCCCAAACAAAAAGAATCGATGCAGCAGAAGAAAAATGATCATGTTTTGTTGTTAACTGTGATTTCATGTTTGTAGGCGACAGGAAATGCCCCGAGGTTTACTTGCTCGCTCCATCAGAGAGCTCAGGGGGGAATTCGGTGACCCTGACTTGCTATGTAAAAGAGTTCTACCCTCAGGAGGTGGCTGTGTCTTGGCTTGTTGATGATAAACAAGTGGACGATGTGGTGAGCTTTAAGCAGAACACCACTGAGGTTATTGAGAGAGACAACTACTTTTCAGCATACAGCCAGCTGATTGTTAATCCTGCTGATTGGACTAGTGGCAGTGTGTTCACCTGCAATGTTTATCATGAGTCCATCGCGGACCCTGTGCGCCACATATCCAGATCCATCGCTATCAGTTCAAATCCACCCACCTTAGTGAATCTCAGTCTGAATGTTCCCCAAAGCTGTGCACCTTCTGGTCTGTACTAAAAATCGTGTTTTCTCCTAGTAATGCTTGTTTTATTTTTATTTTTGCCCTGTCTTCCATGTCTTTTTTTTTTAATTAACACAATGTCATTGTCCTTCCAGTCTGTCAGATACTTGTGTGGTCTTGTGTTTTGGAATATGTCTAATGCCGTATCGCACTGAAACAATGACAATAAAAAAATCATTCAGCATAAATTCTGTGCAGTGCAGAAATATTGTAATATTGCATTACACTAACTTTATCCATCCGTATCTAAACATCTTTTAAACATGGCTTGTGTAGAAATAAGGGCATGTTATCACATTGACTGACTTTGAATTAAGATATTTTACTTTAATCTGTTTTAACACCCTATATCATATTCCCAACACATCAGCTTTTAAGGGAAAGAGTTGATTATAGCTTTTTCCAAAAAATGTACCATATCTCTAAAATGCCTACAATACAAAAATAAATACATAAATAATAATAAATAAATATATACATTATATACATACATATACATAGTATACTGTACACTGTACACCTATACTATGGGCTTTAAAGACCTAATAAAAAAAGTTAAATAAACTTTAAGAAAGGCAAACTCCTTAATAAAACAAAAAGTCTGTTAATTATGATGATGATAGTGAATGCACCAAAATCCTTTCGCAAATTTCACATTGTGTGTTTGTGTTGGCCTTCATGTAATATTTTTCGTCAAGCTTTATTTGTTGCTCTTTTACTAACTCTTCAATATACAATATAACCCCAGTTAGGCCATATATACAAAATGTAGCAAAGGCTTAGTTTTATACTGTTTTATCTCCAGCAAGCCAAGACAAGTTTCAGTGCCTCTTGTAATGTAGAGAACTTTTTCTACCTTTTCAGCTTGGGGGTCAGTAATATCATGTGTATCTAATAAAAACTAAACCAAAGCCTTTCTAATGAAAAGTCAACAAATAGGTAAAAAGATGTCAATACTGGACACAATAGATAAGTACTGGAATATTGAGTGTGGGCTGATCTGGCCACTAAATACCCAGATCCGAATCAGATTGAGCACCCATGAAGTACACCTTCAGACATCTTGTACAGTTATATCCTGAGGGGCCAGATGCATAGGATGCACACGGAGAACCTACATAATACAATAATACACTTCAATCTGAATTTTAAAAATTCAGACAAAAACTGTTATGGCATTTTGCTTTTATAACCTTTAGCTGATTTTAAACAGTTACACGCATTGATAAGACCTGCTTAAGTGAATCAGTTCCACCCAATCATGAGACAAATTACTAAGACTACAAATGCATAGATTTGAAAGCACACCCCAACACCACACACATACACAGATATGTAAGGAATAAACATGTAAAAGTGCCATTATAGATAAATATTTGAATGACATGATGGCGTAATGCAGACTGAAGCACACACAAAAATGGGTGATTTGTCACAAAGTGCACAGCTTGAGCAATAACTGTCAGATGAACTAATGAGAAAAATCTTACAATGTCAACATGTACATTTTTTTTTTCAGTTTATATGCATGTTACTATAGAAACAAAAATATATTGAAACAAGAATCATGTAGTCAGGACTATTGTCTGTTAGAGGAAATACAAATCTACACCTTCTGACTAATCAGATCCAAGAATTTAACAGCACTATGCTGACAAAGAATTAAATAAAAATAATAATTAATACATTTAATGTAAATAATGCACACAGTGGATGAAGCAGAAAAAAGGTGAATGTCATTGCATGGCTTATTCAGAGGGTGGACTTAAACCCCATCAAAAATCTGTGTAATTACTTGAAGACTGCAGTTAACAAATGGTCACTATTGGTTACATTTGACTCAAGTTCTACAAAGTGGCCACATATTGCAAAGTCAAAACTCAATCCAGTGAAGCTAATCCAGTAGAGAAGTGATTGATTCCTATATCCATTGTGTGTTTCTATATATGTGTGTATACATATATGTGTGTGTGTGTGTGTGTGTGTGTGTGTGTGTGTGTGTGTGTGTGTGTGTGTGTGTGTGTGTGTGTGTTGATGGATGCCAATAGATTCAGATTGCTTGGTGCTGATGGAGCTTTTCGACCATGGACCAGAAATGGATCATGAAAACCTAACTGCTTTAACATTTGTATTCCTCTTCCTTATCACCCTCTTCTACAGCATTGGGGTGACTGTAATCAAGGTAAGAAAAGTGTATTTGAATTTGGTATACATTGCTGATCATTTTTCAATAATTATATAAAACTTATATAAACGTTTATTCTTTTAAATTCCATGTTACAAGGAATTTGCTACAAGAAATGACTCATACAATGTTGTTTATTTCTAAAATCCATCTGGTTTAAAACTTCTAGAAGAGAATTTCTATTGTATCACCTCTGACAATAATTTTAGCTTTATCTCAATTAGAGAGAATTTTAATACTGCATATTTAGTAAGTCATTATTTTTCAGTTGCAGGCAAAGGAAAAAGTGGACGATATATGACGTACATTTTATTTTTGTTTTCATCACAAACTACATTGTTTTGTTGATGTTCTACAACACTGAGTGTACTGTAATTATTAAATTACAAAAATCATTATTATTATAAATTATAAAATTAGGACAACTGGGAGTGTGCTGCAGCCAAATAATCCACATAATAATAATAATAATAATAATAATAATAATAATAATAATAATAATAATAATAATAATAATAATAATACTTTTCTAAACACTGTTAGTGTTAATTATAGAATTATATTACATTTTATATTAATTATCTAAAATAAATAACATAATATGATAACATATTTTTATTTGTTGTTTGATGCAATAATGTATTACATACGTATGCTATGAATAATATGACCGTTTTGATGTGTCATTAAGGGAAGTAAATATTTCATAAAAATAAACATATGTGAATAAAAATATTCATATGTGAATAGTAAACACTATAAAAAATTCATGTGTGTACTGTGTGGGATTTTGTTTTATAAATAGCAGTAAAACTCAAATTATGTAAAATATATTGTTGTATCCACAATAATGACTGTTTCATGATCTAATTGTTTTTTTTTTTTTTCATTATTATTTCAGGTGAAATGAGTACTGAAACAACTATTGTAAATGAATTTGCTCTTTTTCTTCTTATTCTTTTTTTTTCAATATACTGTTTTGAGTTAAACTTTTTGCTACTGCCTACATACTGTACTGTAGCTCCCTTCCACAAATATCTGTACTTGTCATTTAAAAAGGATGCTTTTTCATGCTTCTGCTTAAATCTCAAATAAATGTCTTACAAAGTATGCAAGTAAAATATCATGGTTGTCCACATTATTATTTGAATTACAGTAAATTTTATGTATAGTGTTTATTAACAGGCATACTGTACGTGCTATATAGGCAGTACCGACCCGTTCAGCAGCCAATCCAGCCTTACGATAAGGGCCCCATGCACATTAAATGCAATTCCTTCCTTCCTTCTCTACAATAGAACGCCAATACAATAGCAACACATGGACCCATTAAACATGATACAATTCACAACAACAGTGAGTAAAAAAAATGACCCACCAAGTTCCACCAACTTAAAATCTTTCAGCCTAGCGATTTTGTGTCTGATGTCATCAATGCACATGTAAACTGCCCACAACGAATTGTTTTGATCAAGATGGTGGATTGGCCTGTCTTCACGTGATGCTGTAAGTATAATCTTTACAAATCTGGGCGCCCTAAAGTACCAGAACACTGGTGACTCAATGGTAAGTGATTTGCCTGCCATGCGAAAGGCCCGGGTTTGATTCCCAGCCACTGGATGAAGTGCCTGTCCCAAGCCCAAATAAAAATGTGAGGGTTGTGTTCTTAACAACATCTGGCATGAAAACTTGACCGATTATTAGGAGCAGGCAAAAGACCAACAACAATTTATTTAATTTGCAACAACAACAAAAAAATAATAATAAATATATACAGTACAGACCAAAAGTTTGGACACACCTTCTCATTCAACGAGGTTGAGTTTGTATTATGGCAAGAAAAAAGCAGCTTAGTAAAGAAAAACGAGTGGCATCATTACTTTAAGAAATGAAGGTCAGTCAGTCCGAAAAAATTGGGAAAACTTTGAAAGTGTCCCAAAGTGCAGTCACAAAAACCATCAAGTGCTACAAAGAAACTGGCTCACATGTGGACTGGCCCAGGAAAGGAAGACCAAGAGTCGCCTCTGCTGGGGAGGAGAAGTTCATCCGAGTCACCAGCCTCAGAAATCACAGGTTAACAGCAGCTCAGATCAGAGAGCAGGTCAATGGCACACAGAGTTCTAGCAGCAGACACGTCTCTAGAACAACTGTTAAGAGGAGACTGTGTGAATCAGGCCTTCATGGTAGAAGATCTGCTAGGAAACCACTGCTAAGGACAGGCAACAAGCAGAAGAGACGTGTTTGGGCTAAAGAACACAAGAAAGTCTGTCTCTATATAATAAGGTCTGTATATATTATCATTATTTACATTACTGAGTAGCTGAGTAATGTAAATAATGATTAATATGAGTGAGTACAACAGACTCAAAAACTGATCGTTCTGTTTACTTAAAATTGGAAACATCATTACTTAAAAAAAACTGATTACCTCAAATTTTTGGAGTTTTGCCAACTTATATATTTGGGTTTACAGTGCATACCAAATTGCATAACACCACCTACAGTATGCCATAATTAGTACCATAATGATCATAGTATTCGTGCACGTAGATTCGACTATATCTCTTCAAATTGCTCACATTTTATAGAAAGTCAAAAATATCCTAAAAATGTCAAATTTTAGATCTGCCCTTACCATTAATTAATATTTCATTGCTGCTGATTACACACTAAGGCCAATTTGGGAATGTCAATTAACCTAACCTACATGTCGTTGGACTGTGGGAGGAAACTGGAGTGCCCAGAGGAAACCCACTATGCACAGGGAGAAAATGCAAACTCCATGCACACAGAAGGGAATCGAACCCAGACCCTGGAGATGCAAGGCGACAGTCCTCCTCACAACCCCACAGGCATGGCACTGTATATAGACATATGACTTATTTTGTGTTGTGAATTTGTATATAATTATTTTTTATTCTTTATTTGTGAATTCTTTATCATGCCTCTGAGCAAACAAAGAAAAAACATAGAAAAACACTTTTCATAACAGGCAAAGCACTGTGTGTAAGTGGTCTGTTAATGCATGCTTCTTCCTGTGCAGGTGCATTTCACTCCATCTCAGCGATATGGATGATTTTCACTTCTTCTTTTGCCAGTTATCTTTGGATGCTTCATGCCTAATGCTCTCAACTGCTGTTTGATGTGCTCACTGAAGCCTATCCTGCACTCCTTCCTCTCGCCACACCAAAAAAAAAAAAAAAAAAAAAAACCAACCAGAAGATTGGAGAAAAGCACAGTGATGAAACTGTGATGAATACTATGCTTATACTAGTATATATTCTGCTGCCATGTACATTTAAATCTGCTCACATTCACTCACCAGTAAGGAACTTGTGCTTTTTTTTTTTTTTTTTCACTTTGGTCACCTGTCATGATGCTCTTAAGACAACAGATCTGCCATCAGTATTCATTTGTTTAGTATGTTTGAAACAGAGTTTCTTGTCGAATATGAGATGTATCCAGATTACTTGTTCACATTATCATAATGTTTTGTAAAGTATACTGTAACAATGTAAGAATTCCTTACAAATGTGTTGTGGCAGCATTTTATTAAACATCACTATATATTAAAAAAAATAATAATAAATAAATAAAAAAGTTAAAAATTTATGTTAGTTCTATAGAGCATCAACTATATTTGCCCTATTCTTGAACTTTTATAGCTGTGATTTTAACAGAGCCCAGCATCAGCACCAGCATCAACATAATAACAAACAATTTTAATCTCATTTGTTGGTTTGATGGTTTTCATACTGAAGTGATTAATGTTGAGAGAAAGAAAGGGACTGAGAAAATTAGCACTGAGCCAAATTAGCATGAATGCACAGCAATGGAATGAAGGCAAAGAGTTCACCTGTAGTGCTAGACACCAGGCCAAAAGCCTACAGTCAAACATGCGGCATGTGTAAAGGTCAGTTCCACACAAAAAATGCAAAATAAAAACCTTCCATAATGTCTAAGTGTAAGTGAACAAATCCTTATATATTGCAGACTATCCTCACTGATATACCACTGATACATCTGGATAAACCTCCTCTCAGATCAATTTGACAGATAAATATGTAACAACCTCCACCCTAAAGTGTAATGGCTTGTAAACGGAAACAAAAAATCAGCATAAGACATTAACAGTGTAGAACAGAACCAGTTCACTGTCAGCAACCTGACTATTTCTGTAGAAAACTGGACAAAATTGCAGACAATAACCTGCAGGGCTGAACATCCATGTTTTAAAAGAATAGAAAAGCAGAATAAAATTACAGGAAAATTCTGTGTATTATTGAAAACTCTATTATAGGTTTTTTTTCTAATTATTTCTTTGCAACTTAAAAAAAAAGAAAAAGAACAGTTTACATCTCGAAACGTGATGAGAGTTGCAATGCTACCATAAAACAATACTTTTTTAAACACTAAACTTTTTATACCCACAAAGTCAAATGCCATGTGTCCATGAAAAAGTTTCATGTTGAAAAAGTTGATTTAAAAATATTTCACAGTGGAATATTTAATTTTAAGTGACTTTACTTTGTGTATCTCAGAAAATGTACAGAAAGCTCCTACAGTGGAGACCAGAAGGAGTCTTGAGGACTGTAGGGAAGAGAGAGACAGAGCAGTGCTGGAGTGTGTTGCAAGCGGAACACACAAAATTTTATGTTACCATTTATGTTCTATTTTATGTTACCATTTCCATGATTTTTCAAATAAAAAAATTCCTTAACCTACATTACATTTATATTACTAATCATTTATTTGTCATTTACTTTTAGAATGAGTGCCGGTATAATTTTTAGACATGCATTTCAATCCTTATAATAAAAACATAATAAATCAGGAAATAAAATGAATAAAAATATGTACACATATACTGTACATCCTGCAGATTCCCTTAAAAGAAAATACAAAGAATGTTAAGATTGTTGATTATTCTCAGTTCACACATCTGACGATTTAACCAGAGAATTTCACCAGAACCGCATTCTTTGTTCAAAATTAAGTTATTTAATGAAGTTGTACTTTTTGAAAAATTTCCATTATTTCCATTTATTCAATTCAATTCAAATACATTTTATTTCCATAGCACTATTAACAATGGTCATTGTCTCAACGCAGCCTCACAAAAATGAAAAGAAAATTCATGGAAGTGTGTATGTGGGAGAAAAATGTGTCTAGATAATGAGATCGTCCCTGATGAGCAAGCCAAGGGTGATGGTGACAGTGGCAAGGAAAAACTCCCTGAGATGGCAATAGGAAGAAACCTTAAGAGGAACCAGACTCAACAGGGAACCCATCCTCATGTGGGTGTTTTTATCCAGATGTGGGTTCGAAACACTGTTCATGGTACAGTTACATCTGCTTATCTACTCATAACTTCCCTTCTACTCAACACTCCTGTACCTCCAAAGTCATCCCAAAGACCACTATGCAATATTGGATGTACTGTACAGTAGCTACGCTACACTAGCCCCTGCAGCCACCTTTCAGTCTCTAGTCCCACTTCATATTAAATCTCCTAGCAGATAGTCCAGTTGAGTACATCTTCCATCATTCTTATATTCTTATATACTTCTTAAAAAAATAGTATTTACCATTGCCATTCTAATCCTTTTGCAAAATTTACAATACCAAGTCCTTCTACATTTCTCTCCTGGACTCCTTACCCATCCATCATCTCGTCATCAGCTTTGTTCCTTTTTTCCAACAAGCTTATTAAGGTCAGCTACAATCACTAATCTTTCTTCTGTGACGCCACTCACTACCACTTTGTCTAATTCACTCCAGAAATCTTCTTTCTCCTTCACATCAAATCCTACCTGTGAAGTGTATGCATTGATGACATGCTTTAGTTGAGTTTGGTCAGGATTGTGGGAGTTTGTAGATGTATTGCCATTGTTTCTGTGTATTCTGCATATTCTGTGTATACACAGTAAACTAATGCATTGATTGGCCCTGCTAACTGACGCATATGGCCATACCCACCTCAAAGCAAAAACGCTGAATTAATTGATTCTATTGAGGGATGCGTATTGCCATGCCCACCTTAAGGGAAACTCAACTGGGCAGACATACAGATATACAGACATACAGACAGGAATTGTCTAGTTTCTTGAGTCTAGTTTCTGGTTCTCCGATATAAGAAACGGAAAAATATAATTGAAAGAGTTCTGACCAAGACACAGACAAAACTTTTCTTTTATTCATATAGATTGCTTAGCTTCGTTATGATTCATATGTATGTACAGACTTTAAGAAAGGTACACACACACAGTAACATATACAGTACCACGGAACGGTATATACCAATATACATTTTACATTTAATTCAATCTTTCAGCATAAAAAAAAAAAAACATAATTTTACATTATTAGTAAAACAGTGAGTTAAACTCATATTACTGTGTAAAATATATATTTAAAAAATGGGGCTTGAAACTGTACAGCTTGAACTGATTTGAACAAAGCAGGACAACTTAACGCTTGATAGAGCTCCCGTTTTCACATGTGTGTGTTTCAGTGTTTTGCTTCAGGCTCTGCTGGTCGCACCTGAGGAGAGAAAATATAAGAAGCTATGAATAGGGATCTTTTTGCATGTTAATTTGCATTTTGAATTACCTAAATAAAAAGGATCCTTATGAATTATTTTTTTTATATTTACACACCTCCTGCTACATTGATGCTGTATCAGATTAACTTGCTGTAAACTAACAAAATGATCTACAAGGTGCGTTCAAGACATTTGAAGGAGTAAGACTAATTGACATTTACAAAAGAATTCAAGCAGAGTCTGTTTATGAGACGCTTAGCTGAAGTAGAACATTTAAAGTAAGCAGTGCATGCGATGTTTTCAAGGAGGTTATACTGTATGTCTGTGAATGATGATCCCAGCTAAGAGTCCACTGCAGTTTTTCTTTTGAATGTTCCACCAGCTCTCAAGAGAAAAATGGCCTGGTTTGATCACCAAAGAATGCTGTTTTTGCAGGACAATGAAATTAATGCCAATGTAAGGAAATTAATGCCAATGTAAGGAAATTAATGCCACATCCCCCATACAATCCTGACGTTACTCCAAGCCATTTCCACATGTTTGGGCCATTAAAGGAGTTCCTGGGAGGCAAGCATTTCAGACAGTCCCATCAAGGCTCTGGCATACTAAAAATACTTTATTTTTTTTATCTTGATGGTATGCAAACATGAGTGAAATGCTGGGATAAGTGCATTAATGTAGCAGATTTTTTAAAACTCATAAATGTACTACTCCCAACTAAAAATCCCATTTTGACTTGAACACCTTTATACAAGATGACCATGTGGGGGATATATACAATAGTATACATCTAGCATATGTTGCAGTTCAAGCACAAGATCAACATTTGACAAATTGAACTTTTAAGAAAATACATTATTAAATATTGCGATTATGTATCAAGGCAAATTTAAAACATTTGTGTTTATTTTAAGCAATAACCATATTAGTTAAACAAATATTCCTCAAAATCCAAATGCAAGCTATACATTGGCATTTCATTTTAATATGAGCTTTGCATAAATTATATTTTATAGTTGAATCAAATAATAATGCAGGTTGCAACTAAGTGTGTTGTGTATTAATAGGTTAATAAGAGATATTTCACACTATTTAAATTTTTTTTTTAACTAACAGTTATGAACAGGATGCATCTGTTCTCTAAATCCCAGCACCTTGTGCTTTCTTTTTTCAAAAATGTAAATATGAATACATCAACCAGTATGTGAAACTTTGTTTTCTTTGTTTTCTTTCTAATTTGTTTTAAAATCACATTACCTGATTTGTGTAAGTTAACAACCATCTACCCACACAGCCCTGAAAATTCTTTGTTTTGGCTGTTTGTGCGTCACAAGCCTGGCCTGCTTTCAAACTGATTCTAGCTGTAGAGTGAAGAGGTCACCTTAAGTGGTCTTTAGGTTATTTTTGGCCATCAATCAAATCGACAGAACGTTGCCTAGCATGTCCAGTTCACACCTTGCAGAGTTATCCTAAAATCAGTTGTTTTTAAACCACAATGCCAATATTTTAAAACAGAACAAACTCAAAACAGTCTTTCACATCTTCAAGCTTTCTTCCATCATCTCTAAAACATAACATTATTAAAATATGAAATCACTTACGAGCTTACACACAGTAAGTGCCAATAACTGAGAGATGTTTCTTGTGCACCATAAACTGCAGTGTTGAGCTCATTTGCTATAGGGTTTGACATTATCAAATAAATCAAATGTGAAAAAAAAAGCCTTCGTGTAGCCCTTTATTCCTTTTTTTTATTCTCTTTTTTTTTACCAAGCAATAATTTTTCTATATCTAAGAACTTATGCTGCTGAGCAGTATAAGAACAATTTGTGTGTGTGTGTGTGTGTGTGTGTGTGTGTGTGTGTGTGTGTGTGTGTGTGTGTGTGTGTGTGTGTGTGTGTGTGTGTGTGTGTGTGTGTGAGCCCAGCTGCAGTTGTGTGAGAGTCACTTACTTTAGCTGCAGAGCCACAGTCCAGGTTAAGGAGCTGCTCCTGCGCCTTTTTGACAGCTGTATAACAAATGCTTAGTTTGGGTTTGGTATGAGTGCTGCTAAAAGCAGCTGCCATCTACCTGCCAAGTACACACTCTCTATCACCACTTTGCTGCCAGCAAAAACAGCCACTGGATCAATGCAGCATACCTTGCAATACATTGCCAAGGTGCTTTCAGAGGTTATGAAGAAAGTAAGTTAGTTGTAGATGTCATTGGCATACAGTACTTGGGACATACTTGGAAAACATATAGAAATTTGCATGGTAGTGCCTATGACAAATACAGGATATACACCCATCAGCCATAACATCATGACCACCCCTGTCAAAGTCACTCACATCCTTATGCTTGCAAAAATAAAAATAAAAAAATTCTGCTTCCAACACATCAAATTCACAAAAAAAAATAATAATAATAAATAAATAAATGCTTCCTTGCTGCCTAATCTGTCTCACCCAGTTCCAGGTGTCACTGTTACAAGGTATTGCAACCGTAGGTACTGTGACAAGGGCCACATTGTGATTGCTAGAGCACTGTGTCAGAGGAACTCCAAAACTGTAGCTCCTTTTTTTAAATTTTTTTTAGATTTTTCTGGTTTGCAGTGGTAAGGACCTATAAGGTAGCGTAATCATGACAGTGTCATGGGTGGCCAAGACGTATTGATACACATAGGGATCAGACGTAAAGGATGGCCCATGCAGTCTCATCCAATAGAAAGCTACTGTTGCTCAAATTGCTAAAAAGATCAATGCTAGAAAGAAAGGTGTCAGAACACACAATGCATTGTTATTTTAGTGGCAAAACTCAATATTAGATGTATAGTCATGATATTAGGGCTGTTGACCTTGCTTTGACTGACTGTTTGGACTGCTGGTTACCATATAAATCTTTTAAACATATTCAGTCACTTGTTCTTAAAATATTGTTCCCCAACAATATTTCCAAATGGTCATGACAAATCATTTAAAAATGGCATAAGAAGATATATATTAAAAAAAAAAAAAAAAAAAAAAAAAAAAACGATTTCAGGCATTTGACTTTGCTGTGACTTCTTGCCTGTTTCAGTAAAGGTATTCGGGTTCATCTACATGATGAACTAGTTACAATGATCACTACAAACAATGTACAACCCTACAGAAAAGCCAAGAATATAACACTTCCACCACCTACTGGCAGAGTCATAAACTATTCACAAAGGAGAATCCATGTTTAACTTCATGCAGTTTAGCTGAATGTTGTTCTAAAAGTTTGTGAACATCACACCCATACCTGTACAAGCTTTTTGAATATCCTATTCCACATTTATTCCTGTTTTGCTCTTATAATCCCTAGAGGGCTGGAAGTTTTTATGATAGATTTTTAAGCATGGCTACATGCTTGTCTGGGGAGCACTCAGGCTTACTTACATCCCAGAGTTGTTCACTTGGTTTGAGGTATCAGAACCCAACCACTCCAACATCTTTATGGACCACACTTCGTACACGTAGACATGTCATGTAGGTGCATATCTGATCCATGCTCCTTGGTTCATTTGAGGCAGTTTTCAGTATCCAATATGGAGGAAGTGATTGATGATTTTGGTTATCAGGGGACAGAGAGCACAGAAGTTCTATTTAACCAAAACTGTTGAAAAATGATCCTGCGCACAATTAGATGGTTTTATCTTTGACAATGACCTCAGCCTCATTGTAAATTCCCTGGCTGTGGGTCATCCATCAATGAAGGCGATGCAGAAGAGCTGGACAGAGAGGAGTACATGGTATCCACTTTTCTCCTAATAAAGTAATGATACTGTATATTATAATATTTTATTATACTATATTATCTCTCCTCTGTAGCTTCCAGGTGAGAATGAATTTGCCATTTCAGGATGTGATTAATAGAAGAGAAAAGTTGCTTGGGATTTTCAGAGGTATTGGTAATGATATTTGAGAAAAAATAATAATAAAACAGGCTTTTAGATGTCGCTCAAGGTCATAACATATTTTCAGTTTTGCTTTTGCGTGGGAACAAGAGAGTGACAGCTCCCGTGAAATGACCTAATAGAGAGACACCACCAGATTATACACAAAAAGGTTGCTAATGAGAACAAAATAACCAGATGAAATAACCAGATACAAAATAAGCCATTTGAAATGTCTGGGAACATCAACATTTTGTTGAAGATAAAGGTAGTCCAGTAGTTGCGAACTTTCCAAACAGAAAAAGTTCCTAGCAGTAAAAGGCAGTAAAAAAATAGTAGGAGCAGTGGAAAAGCTCTGGAGCGGACTGGAGAAACAAATGGTAATGATGGCATTTATTTCAGTGAGAAACTAAACAGCAGGTTTCATGGTTCTATAAACACATTCAGCAGCACAATAACAGTTTGAACTCCACGGTTAGACAGATCAACAACATCCCTCATACAGTGGACATTATAGTGAAGAATATTTGCTTACTTCATTTAAAAGTAGACTTGAAGCTTTCTATAGATATACTGTACACTATTGGAATCACTTTCTATCTCCAAAGTCGTTCTTGAGGTTTATTTCTTTCACTGTAAAACAATACTGAAGGCATCCAAAATATGCAATAATCTCCTTTAAACAGTTGATATTGAGATTTTGATCTATAAAGCCATCATAATGGTTCTAATCCAAGATGCTGTTTGTTAATTGGTGATTTCTGAGACTTAATGAACTTCTTTCTGCAGCAGAGGTATTTTTTGGTCTTGCTTTCCCAGGAAGGTCTTCATGAGAGACAGGTTCATCATGGATCTTGATGGGTTTTGCAAATGTACTTGACACTACTGCTCTTGCGAGAAATATTCGAAGAAGGCTGACCACCATGTGTTAAAATAACAACTGACTAAAGTACTGTAACAACTTGTTACATAATAATATAAATAATTATAAATATATATAAATATATAAATAAATATACATAAATAAATATAAATAAATAAATAATTATAAATATAAATAAATAATTGTTAATTAATGTTACATAATTACCAAAATTCCATATTATTCCACATTGTTGTACAATGTAGAAAACAAATCACCAAACAAAAAGAAAGACATTTGCAAGTGATCCCAAACTTTTGAGTGGTAGCGGTTTGTTTTCTTTATTTTCCAAAAGCACAACATTTTGTTGATATTGTGAGTGTCCATAAATAAAAATCGACCTACACTCACGTACTACAATTATGTGTCTGATCAAAATGACCAGAGAATTTGATATTAAATAAAAAATAAGTAAATAAATAAATAAATTGAGGGTTAAATAAACTCCTCCCAACATCATCACATGTGCAAATAAAATGGGCCGGGCCAGATATCAAACTTCTTAGATGATGTTCTCTGTTAATCTTTGGAGAACGCAGATGATCACACTACAAACGACACACACCATGTTCTCTATATGCCTACTTGTCCTGTCGGCAGCTGCTTCCTGTGAGTGATTTATCAAATTCATTAACAATAAATCTGCAGCATACTGTATATTGTGTGAGATTTCACAGGGTGTTTTTCTTTCACAGATGTTATGAACTGACTCAGCCTGCTGCCATGACAGTCCGGCCAGGCCAGAGTCTCTCCATCACCTGCAAGGTTTCATATTCAGTTACTAGCTGGTCTACAGCTTGGGTCCGAGAATCTACAGGAAAACCTCTGGTGTAGATTGGATTTATCAGGGATGGTGGGGGTACAGACTACAGTGACAAACTGAAAAATAAGTTCAGCATCTCCAGAGACACTTCTACTAACACAATAACAATTCAAAGACAGAATCTTCAAACTGAAGACACAGCTGTGTATTACTGCGCAAGAGACACACGGTGACACAGAACAGTACAAAAACTTGATGAGACGTGTAATAAACGTCCTCTTAATGCAACTAATAAACATCTCAGTCAAATTTGCACTGTCATCTACAGAAATTAATATTTAACACTTTGTGTTATTGATTATTTTCAAACGGGTGTTTTGATAAAATAATTGCAAAAGTGTCATATAAGTTAAAGGTTCTTTATTTATTCAGTCATCTTCTATAACACTCCCATACTCTTTAAATCTGGGTGAAGCAAAACCCAGCAAAGGATAATTTTAAGATTTTGCATTTTATTTTACTCATTTCATGTACGGTTAAGAAATTGTTTTGTCAGATTCATATGAGAAAATAATCCGTCTGTCTTCATAATCCTTAAAACATAACATTATCTAGTTACCTTCTTTTTTGCAGTTTCTTGGTTCAGTCTCTGACCTCCTCTACTTCTGTGGTAAAGAGACCTAGAGCGTCAGTCGCTCTGTCCTGTACTGTCTCCTGAATCACAAGGAGCAGCCACTGGATGCACTGGATCTGTTAGAAACCAGAACAAGGACAAGAGTGGACTAGACAAATTTCATTTATAAATAAAAGCACATTCTTTCTTTCCTTTTTTTTTTTATTTCCTTCTTTCTTTTTTTATGGATTCTGTAAAAGGCAGTGAATTTATATACGTGCCAGTTTCTGCAAAGACATAATACTGTTGCATTGTTCAGTGATCATCAGAGATCATAAAAATCTTCCTAATATGAAAAACAGAGAAACTCTCCACATGACAGCTTTCTCTAAAATATTAAACAAAAAGCATTTCTTTATTATTAAGTAATAAAATATTTGGATGTATGCTAACAAAAATCTTTAAAAGTGTGATGTTGCTGAGTTGTTGCTGAACCCTGAAGTTCCTGTAACTCGAAGTACCACATCACTGGCAGCCAGCAGAGGGTGACAGTTCCCCAGGTTGATTAATGTGGATCACCGTCATCTATCGTATCAGTCAGGATAATTTATCATTCAAGAGATCTTTTTTTACTTCCTTGTAAAGAGGTAATCCGTCCCAGTACTGTATATCAGGGTCTTGTCTGATGTAAGAGGAAAAGAAAAAGAAAACATGTATTTATTATTATACATATAATAAAACTACAAAGTGGGCGTGTCTGTACATCTGGTTTTCACAGGTGTATTTGGCAGAGCTACAGTTAGCATCCAACCAGAAATACATTTTCACAGTGCAGAATAATTTGCATATAGTGTATATTTATATAGTATATGGTGAGGTAGATGAATTACAATAGAGAAAAATTAGCAAATAATTATAGGTGGTGCAATAAGGGAGGTATTGTAAACCATGATAAAGAATTTGCATGTAAACAGTATGTACACAGGTTATATACAAAAAAAAAAAAAAAAACTAGCTATATGGCATGATAAAAATATGCATATAAAAATATACAGAGAAGGGTTATGAATAATGAATGCAATGGTTATAGATGAAGAAAAATATTGTGTACCATGGTTATGAAATTGCAGTTGAGAAGATCATATACATGTGTGCAACTTGTTATTGAGAGTCGAATGAGGTCATTTTATACAATATACAATATGTGCAACAGTTATGAATAGTGCAGTGCTGAGTGTTGAGTTCAGTAGTGAGAGCAGCAATTTGGGTAGTGCAAGGTAATGTATTCAGTCAAAGTGTATGTGATCAGCTGTAGGCAGAGTTCAGCAAGGAAACAGCTGTGGGAAAAAGCTGTTTCTGAACCTGCTTGTCTTTGTCAAGGGGCTCCTGTAGCGCCTCCCAAAAGGCAGAAGGGTAAAAAGCCTATGAGCAGGTTGAGAGAAGTCCTTTGTGATATTATTTGCTCTGCTTCCTGAAAATGTCCTCCTGGAAGTGAAGCTCCTACAATACATTGGGGAGTTTTCACCTCCCTCTGCAGCACTTTCTGCCCAGACACAGCAAAGGTCCCCTACCAGACTGTGATGCACCTGATCAGGATGCTCACAATCAGGCAAGGATAGAAGTTCATGAGGAAATCTGAAAAGAGAAATGACCTCAGGATGAAGAAGCACTGGTGAGCCTTCTTGACCAGCCAAGAGCTGTTAGTAGTCCAGGAGAGATCCATGGAGATGTGGATGCCCAGAAGTGAAGACATGACAATATGGAATTATGCAAAACTAATTTGCTTTAGGTGGTGTAGTGGTTAGCACTGTCGCTTTGCACCTCCAGGGTCCAGGTTTGATTCCCAGCCAGGGTCGATTCCCATCTCTGTGTGCATGGAGTTTGCATGTTTTCCCCGAGCTTGATCGGTTTTCTCTGGGTACTCTGGTTTCCTCCCACGATCTAAAGACCTGCAGATTAGGCTAATTGCCGTTCTCACATTGGCCATAGTGTGTAAATGAGTGTTTGAGTGTGTATACTGTACATGTGTACCCTATAATGGATTGGCACCCTGTCCAGGGTGTACCCTGCCTTGTGCCCTAAGTCTCCTGGGATAGGATCCAGGCCCCCATGACAGTGAATACAGGATAAAGTGATATTGACAGCGTGAGTAATTACCTTTAGGGAGGTAATCAAAAATAAACAGTTACAAATGTTCTTTATATTTGTAGTTAATTAATGAACAAACACTTTCCACAATTTATCACAATTCAAAGTTTTTTTTTTTTTTTGTTCTAGTAGTTGATGTGTACAACTTTAGTTTTGGTATCTGCTCCTCTACCACTTCATAGCTGTTCCTTGTCTTTTTGCAAGAAGGGGTCATTTTAATGGTTAATGTTTAGGGGTGAGGGGGGGTTAATGTTTTACATTTTTTATTTTATTTAGAGGGAGAGGAGAGGATACCAAAAATAAATCTTGACAGATTAAATCATTGGTTCATCACAAAAGTCAACAGATGGGGCTGTTTTAATATGTGCTTGTAATTATGCTTGTAAAATTATGTTGTAAAAAAAAATCTGGTCAGTTAAAGTATGTTTGTCAGTTTAAGATAACTACAAATTTCCAAAATTCCATGCAAGCAGAGTCACAGGCACTGCTAGTATATATACATATATACATACTAGACAGCTTTACAGGTCAGCTGTGGGATGAAGAAAAAAAAGGGATTTACCCCTAATATTTAATACTCATCCATGCACATCCCAACCCCAATTAACATCACAGAGATCATATTCCTTTTCTTCATTCTGAAGATTGATGGAAACATAACCTGAATCTCTGGACATGTCATGATTCCATTGGCTTCACCAAGAAAAAAAAAAAAAAAAAAAGATCAGATAATTGTTTACATCTAGAACTAAGTTCCTAATGATCCTATACAAACAATTGCATTATTTACATATTTATGTAGATACTAAATATTCACTTAAATATTTAACACTAATCATTAAAAATATTAGTCATAACATAGTTAAATTTAAGTATTCCACACATTAACTTAACAGATACTAAGTAGAGAAATGTCATGTGACTGTTATCAGAACACAGATACTTTGTAATATTTATGCAAATCTCCATCTCCTGCTGTAATATTATCAGCGTGTTTATCTAGAGATGAAGCGCTTCTCATTAGTCCTCCTTCAGCACAAACATGTTCACTTCAGCTCCACTGCTGCTGCTGGCTCTCGCCCCCTGTGAGTGTTTGGGTTTAAATTACTTTATCTGAACCTTTAACAGTTTAATATGTTAACATTTTCTTTTTCTCTTTTCCCAGATGTGTTCTGTGCTACTGAGCTCATCCAGCCAGACTCAGTGGTTATAAAGCCAGGAGAGACTTTAACCATCACCTGTAAAGTGTCTGGAGCTTCGATCACTGATAGCAGCCACTTTGCAACAGTTTGGATTCGACAACCTGCAGGAAAAGCTTTAGAATGGATCAATAGGATTGATTATGATGGGGATATTTTTAAGAAAGAGTCACTTAAAAACAAGTTTGATATCTCTCGAGACACTTCCAGTAACAGTGTGACCTTACGGGGACAGAACATACAGACTGAAGACACGGCTGTGTATTACTGCGCTCGTGATGCACACTGACACAACAAGCTGCAGCGCTGCACAAAAACATCATCTCCATCACAACTCAGTTCTGTATTTAAAAAGTAATCACAATTTACTGATTAATTAATCCTCGTAAAAATCTTTTTGAAATTAAATGCATCTGAACGACTAATTGCTGATGTCACATTAAAAATTAAAAAGCCCAAGTGTTTAGATCTTTAGACAGAAATGTTCAACAGCAGTTTCTTCTGAATACAAAAAGTTACTACTGTTTAGTGCCTGAAGAGGGCAGACTGTGTTAACTAAACCATCTCTACCTGCTCATTAACACACATTTGGCTTCTCTCTCCTCACAGATTGCAATAAGTCATCTTAATGTTTCTCAGGGGCAATTTATCCTCTAGCATGAATTAAAGCATTATTCATGTTTACATACACATGATTCTGTGTATGTGACAAATACAATTTTATTAATTCACACCTCCTCGTATACTGTATGCCCTTTCTAAGAAAAAAATGAGTCTTAGAAAATAAATATTAATATACTGTTTTTTGTTAATGAGTGAGCAGGATGATTGTCACATAATTTTGAATCAAAAACTCTATATTACAAGATCCAGGTCACAAAATTCTTGTATACAAATGCTATGAATGTGGTTTGTCTCCTTAGTTCAGTGTCCTATTTGTTTGTTGTTTACAATTACTATGCATAACTGTCATTTTCTCCAAAATATTAACTTGGACACACATGCTGCTCACATATTACTGTAGCTTAGTTTGTACTAAATACAGTGTAATCAGACTTTAGCCATTTATATGTTCATAAGTTAGTGAAAAATACATAAATGACAGGACATGTCAGAAGTTCTTCAGAGACCTCAAACACTTACAGATTCCTACGGGTTAAATGGCTTAACAATCTGTTTTTTGTTTTAAACATTATAATAGCATTGTTACATATTTCACTACTAACCTCTGCTAAGGGAATAATAAATAAATGTTAAAAATGATATAACCATTTATGAGATATGAGTACGAGAACAGAAAACTGTATGTGTTAGTGATGTATTGTGTGCTACATTTGTGTAACTAAATTCACCGTATTTTACCATCAAAATGTAAAATCTCCATCTAAAAGCACAAGACATGTTCGTGTCACTCTATGATTATTTATGACCAGTGTTGGGTGTAATGCGTTACAAAGTAACGCCGCCGACAGCGAGCTTCCTCTTCCTCCGCCGCCCTGCGTCACCGAGGACGGCGAGCTTCATCATCCTCCGCCGCCCCGCGTCAATGAGAACGGCAAGCTTCATCTTCCTCCGCCGCCCTGCATGAAACTCTCGATCCCCTATTCCCTGTGCTGGAAACATCAACCTCCACAATAAATTGTCGTGATGGATCTGGGATGGTGAGGATAGGAGCAGACATGAATCGTCTCTTGAGCTCGGAGAAGGCAGTTTCAGATTCCTGATTCCAGTTGAATCGGATTTTGGGTGAGGTCAGGGCCGTGAGTGGGGCAGCGATGGAGCTGTAGCCTCGAATGAATCGCCGGTAGAAATTTGCAAAACCCAGGAACCTCTGGAGCTCCTGCCGTGAGGTTAGTGTGGGCCAATTCGCCACTGCTTGGAGCTTGGCAGGCTCCATCTTGATGCCTGAAGGGCCAATGACAAACCCGAGAAACGTGGTCGACGTGACATGAAATTCGCATTTCTCCGCCTTAACAAACAGGCTGTTCTCTAGGAGCCGCTGAAGTACTTGGTGAACATGGTGTTGGTGTTCCTCCAGGTCTCGTGAAAAAATCAGAATGTCATCCAAGTAGACAAAGACTGATGCGTTAAGGAAGTCCCTGAGTACATCATTGATAAGAGCTTGGAAGACGGCTGGGGCATTTGTCAGGCCAAAAGGGACCACTAGGTACTCATAATGTCCTGTTGGCGTGTTGAAAGTGGTCTTCCACTCGTCTCCTTCTCGAATGCGGACGAGGTGGTATGCGTTTTGCAAATCCAGTTTGGAGAAGATCTTTGCGCCCTGGAGGAGTTCAAATGCGCTGGACATCAACGGGAGAGGGTATCGGTTTTTAATTGTGATATCATTCAGACCTCGATAATCAATACAGAGACGAAGGGACCCATCTTTTTTACCCACGAAGAAGAAGCCAGCCCCCTCAGGGTAGGAGGAAGGGCGGATGATCCTTGCCGCGAGGGACTCTGTGATGTATTGGTCCATTGCTTCGCGTTCCTTGGGTGACAGGGGATAGAGACAGCCCTTAGGCGAGGTGGTGCCTGGGAGCAGCTCAATGGAGCAGTCATAAGGTCGGTGGGGCGGAAGGGAGATGGCGCGCGACTTGCTGAATACCGCCCTGAGATCGTGGTACTCTGAAGGAACATGAGTGAGATCTGGTGGTTCCTTCTCGGATGTATGACTGGGACATGGCGTGGCAGCAGGTTGTGGAGCATGATGCACCCCAGGCAAAAATGGCGGGTTAACCAGGGCAGGTCCAAGACGACCATGGCGTGAGACCCAAGACGACCATGGCGTGAGACCCCTCCATGATAAATAGTGAGGTCCACTCAAATTGGTTGCCAGAGACCCTCAGGTCCAAAAGTGGTGTCCTGTGGGTTATGGATGGGAGGGGGCTACAGTACTGTATATCGAGGTCTTGTCTAATGTAAGAGGAAAAGAAAAAGAAAACATGTATATCTATACATATAATAAAACTGAAAATTGGGTGTGTTTGTACATTTAAATATTTGGAAAAAATTATTTGGGTGCATGTAAGATGAGTAATAGAACACATTAAGTTGTTTTTTGGAACTTTGGTCTGTCTGTTTGTTTGTTTGTGCAGGCATCACGTAAAAACTACTAAAGGGATCTGGTATTCAATGGTATCAGGTGTATTTGGCAAAGCTACAGTTAGCATCCAACCAGAAATACATTTTCATAGTGCAGAATAATTTGCATATAGTATATATTTATATAGTATATGGTGAGGTAAATAAATTACAATAGGAAAATAATTATAGGTGGTGCAATAAGGAAGGTATTGTTAACCATGATAAAGAATTTGCACATGTAAAACGTATACAATGAGGGAGGTAAATACAATGAATGTAAATGAGCAAGTGTAGTAAGTACTGTAGTTGCAATAAGGAAGGTATTGTATACTATGATAAAGAATTTGCATGTAAACAGTATGTACACAGGTTATATACAGAAAAAAAAACTAGCTATATGGCATGATAAAAATATGCATATAAAAATATACACAGAGAAGGGTTATGAATAATGAATGCAATGGTTATAGATGAAGAAACATATTGTATACCATTGTTATGAAATTGCAGTTGAGAAGATCATAGACATGTGTGCAACTTGTTATTGAGAGTGGAATGAGGTCATTTTATACAATATACAATATGTGCAACAGCTCTGAATAGTGCAGTGCTGAGTGTTGGGTTTACTGTATGTTCAGTAGTGAGAGCAGCAATTTCGTTAGTGCAAGGTAATGTATTCCATCAAAGTGTATTTGTTCAGTTGTAGGGGGAAAAAGCTGTTTCTGAACCTGCTTGTCTTTGTCAAGAGGCTCCTGTAGCGCCTCCCAGAAGGCAGAAAGGCAAAAGACCTATGAGCAGGTTGAGAGAAGTCCTTTGTGATATTATTTGCTCTGCTTCCTGAAAATGTCCTCCTGGAAGTGAAGCTCCTACGATGCATTGAGCAGTTTTCACCACCCTCTGCAGCAATTTTTGGTTAGTGCACAGCAAATCTCCCACACCAGACTGTCAGCTGGTCAGGATGCTCACGATCAGGCAAGGATAGAAGTTCACGAGGAAATCTGAAAAGAGAAGAGACCTCAGGAAGAAGAAGCACTGGTGAGCCTTCTTGACCAGACTAGAGCTGTTAGTAGTCCAGGAGATATCCATAAAACATCCAGTGTTTTATACATGTGTACCCTATAATGGATTGGCACCCTATCGAGGCTGTACCCTGACTTGTGCCCTAAGTCTTTAGTGGTATTGAGAGTGTGAGTAATTAGCTTTAGGGAAGTAATCAAAAATAAACAGTTACAAATGTTCCTTATATTTGTAGTTAATTAATGAACGAACACTTTCCACATTTCTTCACTATTCAAAGATTTGTTTGGTTCTAGTAGTTGATGTGTAAAACTTTATTTATGGTATCATCTCCTCTTCCACTTTATAGCTGCTTCTTGTCTTTTTGGAAAAATTGGGTCATTTTTATGCTTAATGGTTTGGGGTCAGGTTGGGGTTAATGTTATAAATGTTTTTATGTAGAGGGAGAGGATAAAGCTTGACAGATTAAATCATTGGTTCATCACAAAATTCAGCAGATGGTGCGGGTTTAATAAGTGATTATGCTTGTAAAATTATGTTTTAAAATAAACTGGTCAGTTAAAGTATGTTTGTCAGTTTGCGATAACTACACATTTCCAAAATCCATTGCAAACGGAGTTGTGACCACTGCTAGTATATGTACATACTAGACAGCTTTACAGGACAGCCATTTTCTATCACTGTGATTTCACTCTCATCCATGGAATATGCAAAATCAGCCCGTGGGATGAAGAAAAGAAAAGTGAGATTTTCCTCTAATATTCAATACTCATCTATGCACATCTACTTAAAGTAACAGAGATCATATTCCTTTTCTTCATTCTAAAGTTTAATGGAAACATAACCTGAATCTCTGGACATGTCATGATTTCATTGTCTTTACCAAGAAAAAAAAGGATCAGATAATTGTTTACATCTAGAACTACGTTCCTAGTGAGCCTATATACATACAATTACATTATTTATGTATTTATGCAGATACTGTACAAAATATTTACGTAAATATTTAACTTAAATACTAATTATTTATAAATATTTAACTTAAACACTAATTATTTATAAATATTAAACACTAATGATTAAAAATATTAGTCAAAACATAGTTAAATTTAAATATTCCACACATTAACTTAACAGATACTAAGTAGAGAAATGTCATGTGACTGTTATCAGAACACAGATACTTTGTAATATTTATGCAAATCTCCATCTCCTCCTGTAATATTATCAGCGTGTTTATCTAGAGATGAAGCGCTTCTCATTAGTCCTCCTTCAGCACAAACATGTTCACTTCAGCTCCACTGCTGCTGCTGGCTCTCGCCCCCTGTGAGTGTTTGGGTTTAGACTTTATTACTTCGTCTGATCCTTTAAGAGTTTAATATGTTAACATTTTCTTTTTCTCTTTTCACAGATGTGTTCTGTGCTACTGAGCTCATCCAGCCAGACTCAGTGGTTATAAAGCCAGGAGAGACTTTAACCATCACCTGTAAAGTGTCTGGAGCTTCGATCACTGATAGCAGCAGCCACTATGCAACAGTTTGGATTCGACAACCTGCAGGAAAAGCTTTAGAATGGATCAACAGGATTGATTATGATGGGGATATTTTTAAGAAAGAGTCACTTAAAAACAAGTTTGATGTCTCTCGAGACACTTCCAGTAACAGTGTGACCTTACGGGGACAGAACATGCAGACTGAAGACACAGCTGTGTATTACTGCGCTCGTCTCCCACACTGACACAACAAGCTGCAGCGCTGCACAAAAACATCATCTCCATCACAACTCAGTTCTGTATTTAAAAAGTAATCACAATTTACTGATTAATTTATCCTCACATTACACTTCTGCCTAGGCACTAGGATATTTTTATGTTTTGGCAAAATTCATTACAAAGGTTTACTCCATTAATATCTAAAAATAATATCTTTTTGAAATTAAATGCAGCTGAACGACAAATTGCTGGTGTTGATTGCTGATGTCACATTACTCTTTAAGTAAAATTCCAAGTGTTTAGATCTTTAGCTAGAAATGTTCAACAGCAGCTTAGTTTGTACTAAATACAGTGTAATCAGACTTTAGCCATTTATATGTTCATTAGTAAGTGAAAAATACATAAATGACAGTCAGAACTTCTTCAGGTCCCTAAACACCTGCAGATTCCTACGGGTTAAAAGACTTAATAATATCTGTTTTTTTTATTTTTGGTTTTAAACATTATAATAGCATTATTACATATTTCACTACTATCTTCTGCAAAGAGAATAATAAATAAATGTTTAAAATTATATAACCATTTATGCGATATGAGTACGAGAACAGAAAACTGAATGTGTTAGTGATGGTTTATGTGCTACATTTGTGTAACTAAATTCACCGTATTTACAAATAATCTGTAAAATGTCTACAGTAAAAGCACTAGACATGTTTGTGTCACTCTGTGATTATTCATGACATTCATATACCGCCATGTACTATAAACGCATCCACTTACATACAATGAATAAGAGCAGCTGTGGACTTGACATTGTGAAACACAGCTGGGATTCCTTTTTGAATCTAATCCCTCTCTAGTAGGTGTGGCATGCTAATAAAATCCCATGTTTGAACAATGTTTGCTGGTAAATTCAGATGAACATCCCAAAAGTTTGTGTTGATTTACAGCAACAATAATCATTTTAATTCTTCGAGACGGAACTAAAACTAAATCTTTTATTTAATGTTGGTATTACAATTTATTACACTTTCCTAAATGTTATTATTCTTTTCTGTCCCTTTTTAAAAAAAACTGTCGGGACATTTATGTAGGTATAAGATCAACGGAGTCAGTTGAGAACATATGCAATACAGGATATACATTTTATTAATGCGACAGGCTAATACACATCTTTTTTTAAAAGCTAATATTAAATGAAGAGATTTCTGTAACAGAAAGATATGGTTTGCCATGAATGAATTTCCTTCATACTGTAAAATGAATCTAAAGTGAAATATATATTTAACTGTATTCTCCTCCCTTCATCATATAATATGTACATACATATACATACATATAGCAAAATATACATTTTGGGTTTGGATTTAAGCTTTATTAGTTCATCTTGTCCTCTCAGTTAAGCGAATAAACCTTTTTTCTTTCTTTGTTGTCACACACGTTCTGAGCTACTGATCTGGACTGGTCTGGATCTTCTATCACTGATAGCAGCAGCCACTATGGAGCAGCTTGGATGCGACATCCTGCGGGAAAAGGTTTAGAATGAATCTTTTAGTTCATTACAATGGAAATATTTATCAGAAATCTTCATTTAAAGACTTATCAAGTTGAAAAAGCCTGATACTGAGTTCTTTGACCTGCTGCTCTTCCAAGAGTCTGTTTGATGAGCTCCATAAAGTTTAACAGTTTTCTCTTTATGCTGTTTTAAACACAGCAATATATCATGTTGTGACAGAGTGAGGAACTACACAAACAGTTGTTAGCTGTACTTAAAAAACAGGCTTTAATGCAAATACAAATAAAATAAGATAATAAAATATCCTTCTGGGTTTCATCCTCCTTTCAAAAACATCATAAATTATATCTATTTTTCTACCTCTAGAGGGCAGTATTTTCAAACTCACCTACTGTATTGTATAACTGTTAACAGAAGTTCATTTGTAAACATGTGCTGTGTTGCTTTCATGAAAAAAAATATATTAATTTGAACAAGCAATGTGATCAACTATTTAATTTTATACAATGAACTTATAAAAGCTCACCACAACACTTTGCTTAGGTTTTTGTTGTTGTTGTTAATTTTACGAGTGTATACATTTTTGGAGAGTCTTAAATGCTTCTACCAGGAACCCTTTCTGACATTAAAGCACCCTGTCATATAGTTCTACACAGAACCGTATAATCACCCATTCGTCTATACACTGAGCAGCCTGTGGTTGTGGATTTAATACATCCACAGTGCTCATGGACCCTCCCTATTCAAATAGAGTCGGGTATAAACAGCATGTTCTTGGCTGTTCTAGTTTCCAGTGAGCTCTGTGATAGAAAACACTCACATACACTTTCTTCAAATCTGGGTAGAGCTGAATTGGGAGAAGGATGATTTTAGGATATTGTATTTTATTTTTACTTATTTCATGTAAGTTTGTGTTTTTTTATAACTACTGAGAAAATCAAACATTAAAAATTATTTAATAATAATAATAATTAAAAGTTATATATATATTTTCCAGATTCGTATGGACAGTCCCTGACCTCCTCTGCTCCTGTGGTGAAGAGACCTGGAGAGTCAGTCACTCTGTCCTGTACTGTCTCCGGATTCTCAATGGGCAGCTACTACATGAACTGGATCCGTCAGAAACCAGGACAAAGACTGGAGTGGATCGGATTCATTAACACAGGCACTGGCACTGGATTCGCTCAGTCTCTGCAGGGCCAGTTCTCCATCACTAAAGACACCAATAAAAACATGCTGTACCTGGAAGTGAAGAGTCTGAAAGCTGAAGACACGGCTGTTTATTACTGTGCAAGAGACACACACTGATACAACAGACTCCAGAGCTGTACAAAAACTTACACAAGCACTTCCTCATGAGCTGTAAATATTCCCTCAGCAGGAAACTGAACCTCAGAGACATTTATTATAAACAACATCAGATTTTCACACATTTTAGTCCAAAAGATTTTTATTTTTTTTTATAGGGACTAGTATGTGTCTGCCTAATGGTTTTATAATGTTGTCTTACATGTCCAACAAAAATGTATTAAATTTTTTTTCCATCCAAATGAGGATGATAGAGTTTGGCTCCTCTCAAGGTTTTTTCCTTGGCTTGATCATACAGTAGGAGACAATCTGGCAATATCAATTTCAATACTTGTTTCAATTATTATTGATATTGCTATTCATGATAGATACCTATTAATGGTTTGTGAACTCAGAATCTATAAACGCTGAGTTCAGCAAAATTTGACTGAAGATACAATGAAATGTGCATTCTGAGTGCAGCATCACTTCTACAAATGCATGGTGTTACCCGTGAAATAATGACATTAATTTGGAACTTGTTTTGGCTTTATTCCATTAGTGCAGAACTCACACCGTACACATTTGGTAGTTGTTGTCGTAGTTTACTTGCCGATAGAATCAATGTAAATTTACTGTACATGTGCATATGGTCAAACTGCAAACACAAAACAACTAACAATTGCTATTAAGTAATGTTTCACATATCACATATTGCTCTAAGCGCTATCACGTATCATATCACTATCAGGTTAATTTCTAGAACAATCTGCTTGTAACAAAGATGTATTAAATGTCACCTACCAACAAAACGTATATACAGTATATTGCAAAAGTTTTCAAAAAGTAACATTATACAGTCTATGTCAGCTGAACTCAAGCATATATATATATATTTCTGTGCCTTCTGCCTAAGTGATCACATGACGCCACTCAAACTAAGTTCTTAAAGGGGCAGCATTCAACACTTATAATTATTTTTTTCTGTAGGGGCCAGGAGTTCACTTGTTTTGAAGACGTCATGAAAGTATAAATATGTCAAATATGTTTATGCAGCTTCATACGGTTAAAAAAAAATCAGCCTCTTCCTTATGTAAAAATCAACACAGAACTGAATACAAGAGCTTGATTATGTGGCTTTGGGTTGCTAAGTGCTACTGTACCTCTTTGTTTTAATGATAACAAAATAACTGAGCCTTATTTATACTAAATTACTATTATTTATACTATACTACTATATTATTACTATTACTATAGTATTATAAAATAATACTACTTTCACTTATTATGGTGATGATTATCTTTAATTGTCCAGTTTTATCTGCTTCTTGTGATCTTGGAGGGATGAATTCTGGGATTTGTGAATTTACCAGTAACAGTTATACCTGCTCAGATCCTAGACTCCTGCAGACTATGAGCGAGAGTAGCGTCAGGAGATTACAGAGCGTGACAAACTCCCTACTTGATCTCTGTAACATATCAAGGGTAGTGACTAATAAACTTCAAATTGCAGAGAGGTGAAAACAACAGAGACAAGAAGATCCATGTCCTCCTGGGATTTCCATCAAAACCATAAAATCATTAAACCAGCATGTATAATCTACAAAGTATTATAGTGGTTTTAATAGTTTGGGTACATATTTATACTTGCAGTGGTTCTTTAGCTCTATTGTACCTTTGTGAAAGAATAAACATTGTCCCGAGAAACTTTATCCTATTATTATTTTTTTTTTAACAAATGCATGATTTTATCTATTTAGGAATTATATGTATTTTGTGTAACATATTTGCCTTGCTGTTAAATGATATATCATAATATCCTTAAGCACAGAACAATTCACACTGTAAATTTAGTATCTAATCCATCTTGTGAGTTTCTATCTGCAATTTAGTCTATTCTTCCATTTAAAAGGCACATACAGTACAGTATACCATAAATAAAATGCATTTAAAATGTTTTAGAGATGGGTACATTTCATGCAAATCTAATTTTCCTCAAGTTAAGGAGTGTCTCTATGCAAATGTGCCTCCTTGTTATATATTTAAGTAATGAGGGTCAAGAGCTTTTACTTCTTCTGCTTTAACACACACGATGTTCTCCACATCCCTACTGCTGCTGCTGGCAGCCGTATACTGTAAGCGTTTTACATTTTAAAATAATATAGACTTAATTATGTTACATTTAACATAATACAGTCTAGGTAACTTATAATCCTTTTAATCCATTAAAATAACTTTTCTTTAACAGGTGTTCACTGTGGTGAGCTGATCCAGACCAGATCCACAGCAGTAAGCCCTGGTCAGTCACTGACACTGACTTGTAAATTGACTGGACATTCATTAACTGATAACTGGTATTGTACAGACTGGATACGACAACCTGCAGGAAAAACTCTGGAGTGGATTGGGCATATATGTGGTAGTGGTGACACTTACTACAGTGAGAAACTAAAAAGCAGGTTTCAGGTTTCTAGAGACACGTCCAGCAGCACAGTAACATTAACAGGGCAAAACATGCAGACTGAAGACACAGCTGTGTATTACTGCGCTCGATATACACAGTGAGACAGATGAACATAGAACCCTGTACAAAAACTTCCTGTCCTGATACCTATTTACATCAGAAATACATAGTTGTATTACATTGTGTGTTGTGTCATGTTATTCCATGAACAGTGGATAAAGTCGTGACTGAACAGTACTTACAGTATCATGTTTTAAAATCTCTGGTTATTTTCTTTTTCTGAAAAAAAAAAAGAAAAAAAAAAAAAAACTTGTTCATGTCCAAACACATGCAGTAGGGAACCAGTATTGCACAACCGCCAGCTTCCAACATGATCCTTTATTAAAACAACTAAAATTTCACATGGACTATCACATGGACATTTTGGAAATTGATATGAGGTTATATACTTAAATGATTATAAACAGGTTGAAAGTAAATTGAATATTAGGTTAAATTGATTTTACTTAAATATTTGAGCACAACTGCATATTCTTCTCCTTCTACTTCTTCTTCTTCTTCTTGTAAATTATTTATTTCAACTCAAGAGGTTAAATCTCTTTAGGCAAGTTGACATATTTATCCACTGCATTTGTTAAACTGTATTCTCACACAACATGCTCACTAAGAATACATACAGTAGTAAATATGGACATTTATGCACAATTTGAAGTATATTTGTTTTTATAGGGAGGCAATTTTAATTTTGGCCAAAACTACACTCAATCAAATTGTATACACTAATACTTAACTAAATAATAATTTTATATACTTAAACAATTATTAACAGGTTCTTTCTCTATTACATACCCAACATGTTGCGGTTTAAAAAACAGAGAGAGCAATCAATATAACATGTTAACAAGTCTTAAGCTCTAACTACAACATTACTGAATGAATGAAGTAAAGACACTGCAGATGTATTATATCAGTTAAACTGCATAATCCTCACTGATTGATGAACTAGTAAGTAAATAATAGCAATCAGTATATATATTCCTTTATACATAATTTGTGATTTTTATTTATTTGTATTCATTTATGAATAATAATAATAATAATAATAATAATAATAATAATAATAATAATAATAATAAGCGTTAGGGGTTAGCACTGTCGCCTTGCACCTCCAATTTTCCGGGTTTGCTTTTGTGTTCATGGAGTTTGCATGTTCTCCCTGTGCTTGTTGGAATTACTCTGGGTGTTCTGATTTCCTCCCACAGTCTAAAGACATACAGGCTATGCTAATTGACCCATACAAATTGCCGGTAGATTGTGAGTGTATGTGCCTTGTGATAGATTGGAGCCCTGTCCAGGGTGTGCCCCGCCTCATGCCCCAAATCTCCTGGGATAGGCTCCAGGCCTCTCGCATCCCTGGAAAAAGTGGTATAGACAACGAGACAATAATAATAATAATAATAATAATAATAATAACAATAATAATAATAATAATAATAATAATTATTATTATTATTATTATTATTATTATTATTATTATTATTGTGTGTGTGTGTGTGTGTGTGTGTGTGTGTGTGTGTGTGTGTGTGTGTGTGTGTGTGTGTGTGCACTGTGGTTAAATGCTTATACAAAATGTGTCAAAGAGTCATTTATGCACTGTTGTCCTATGAAAAGATGTAATTAAATATTTGTGTATATGTACTGTATGTGTATGTGTTTTCCCTGCAATGGATTCCAGGCCCTCTCATGACCCTCTATACAGGATAAAGCATATAGAGCATGTTAGTTAGACATCTATAATCTAAGTTCCAGAGTAACGAGAACATTCAGACTTTAATGTGTAAAAAAGTCTTTGATTATATTCATATGCTATTTCCCCCCCAAAAATTAATACCACATAATGCCTGAATTAAAATAATGAGGCTGTCACTATTATATCATTTTTTTTTCAAATATGTCACTTATGCTTCTGATTTTTTCATGAATTATGGTTGTGAAGAAATTATATTGAAGAAAAAAAAAAACCTTCTATACTGGTAAAACATGTGGATTAAAAAGAATTCAACTTAAAAAATTATCCTGAAATTAGTGACGAAAAGCAGTCCATAAACTATAATGTGGTTTGTAGATTGGGCTCACATTGAAAAAAACTTTGAAAAAACCTGCCATCCTGTGCTCAATTTTCCAAATACAGTGGAACCTTGGATTAAGAATGTAATTCGTTCTGGAAACACACTCGTATATCAAAACACTGATAAACCCGTAAACCAAATAAAATTTTACGAGAAAAAATAATGGAAACTCAAATTATTCATTCCACAGCCCAAAAAAATAAATGCATAAAAATAAATAATATAAAATTAACCTGCACTTTACCTTTAAAGAAAACTAAAAACAAATCCAGATGTGTGTGTGTGTGAAGATAAAGTAAGGGAGAAGAGGAATTAACCCTCTCCCTCTTCTTGTCTTACACAGTGAGTTTCACACACACAGTGAGTTTCACACACACACACACACACACACACACACACACACACACACACACACACACACACACACACACACACACACACACACATAACAGAAACACTGTTTTATTGGGAAAATAAACAAGAAACCTCTCTAACGACACTTGACTGAGCACAGACTAATGGAATTACTGCTGTAAAGTAAAAATAAAACAAATTAACCTGCACTTTACCTTTGAAAAGAATTGCGACAGAGCTGTGTGTGTGTGTGTGTATGTGTGTGTGTGTGTGTGTGTGTGTGTGTGTGTGTGTGTGTGTGTGTGTGTGTGTGTGTGTGTGTGTGTGTGTGTGTGTGTGTGTTCTATGTGAAGACAAGAGGAGAAAGAAGGAGAAGTGTGTGTGAAGGGGCGTGGTGTCCAATGACGCACACACACACACACATAAAGGCATGCTGGCACACACACAGAGAGAGAAAATGGATCTTTAACCTTTCTAATGAGTCTTTCTTTTGCATCACAACGCACGCACACGAGTGTTATAATAAACAGTACACGCATGGATAATAAAACACATAATAAAAGATGCTTTACACACACATACATGGTCACAGTGTTATAGTAAACAGTACACATGCACATGGATGTTGATTAAACCAGTGAGAGACGCGCACTAAGACCCAGCACGGGAGATGATTACCCACAATTCTGCAGTGCAAAAGAGAGAAAAAACTTCTGGCTCAGTTGTGATCATGTGATGCTCGACATCAAAAAAGTTCATGCATGATCCAGTCCATGATACTCGGTACTCGTAAACCAAGACTTGATCATTTTTTTAGGTAAAATTTCATCAAAAATCTGCTCGTCTTGCCAAACACTAGCAAACCGCGTAACTCGCAATCCAAGGTTCCACTGTGTAAAAAAAGAAAGGAAAATCATGTACTGTAGTGATCATAGAATAATAATCACTTAGAGTCTAGCCTTAGTTTTAATTTAATAGAAGTGTTGAAAGAAAATATGGAAATAATCTGCATGGACAAATTTGAGTTGGATGAAAGTAAATAAAAAGTTTAGATTTTTGATTCAACTTAATTTACTTTACTAATTTAACTTAATTTAATAAGCTTAATTGAAAAGGCCAATGAAAATCATGTTGGTTGTACTAAAATAATTAGATTATTATTGTTGGTCGTCTTTTGGCTGCTCACATCCTGGGGCCACCAAAGTGGACCATCTGATTTGCACAACAGCTTGGCACAGTTCTTACGCTGGATGCACTTCCTGACGCAACTCTTCTGTTTTATCCAGGTTTGGGACCGGCACTGCTTCTACTTAGGTTTTTCTGACAAAATCTAATATTAATAAACATCTATATCGACATAACTGTTAAGGATAATTAACAAAGAAGTGATGATACCTTACACATTTTTTCTGTCTTTATTAAATCCAAACCAAGTGAATCCTTGTGAACCTTCTTATTGTGATTATTAAGATGTGCAAAAACAAAGAAGAAAAAATCAGAAACCACCAGCAGGCTGCTTCGAAAAAAACAGCATAGCAATATACAAATGCATACGCAAAATCCCACTCACCCCCCACCCAATAGACAACTACATATAGAGGAATATCAGCCTCGGTCACTGTGTGAACTCAGCACTGCTTTTAGTTAAACAATGTTCCTGTCATTTTTGCTCCTGCTGGCAGCTTCAACCTGTGAGTTTGACTTCATTAATGAACTCTAGTAATTAGTAATTATTACAGTTATAACCTACTGTATGTAAATGTTTTACTGTAATAATGACTTTTTTTTTTTTTTTTTCAGATGTGGAATGTGCAGTAGAACTCACTCAGGTCTCCTCAGTGATGTTGAAGCCAGGAGAATCTTTAACCCTCAGCTGTAAAGTATCCGGATACTCTGTTACTGATAACAGCTACGCCACAGCTTGGATTCGACAACCTGCAGGGAAAACTCTGGAATGGATAAACAACATTTGGGGAGGTGGGAGTGCGTATCATAAAGAGTCTCTAAAAAGCAAGTTCAGTATTTCTAAAGACGACTCCAGCAGCACGGTGACTCTGAGAGGACAGAATCTGCAGACAGAGGACACAGCTGTGTATTACTGCACACGCTACACACACACTGATACTTCTACTTAGATGTCAATACAAAAACACGTTTGGTCATGAATTGAGCCCAGATTTTCATCATCAGTGTATTAGATTTAAGTAAACACTCAGATTATTACTGAACCCTATAACTTTTCTCTATCCTTAGAAACAATGTCTGAAATAAGCAACTTTAATGGAACCTAACCTCTGAAAAATAAAGAGACATAAAACGGAGAAACATTCATTCTCCTGCAAGTCCGTTAAAATATTCAGTGATCCTGATGGCCATTTAAATATTTTTGCAGCATTTACCATACTATAAATTTTGCCTTTTAAAAATGTATTTTGGAATTTGGAAAAAAACAATATTCTGCTTTTTTTCCTTTTGCCTCTTAAAAATAATGTTGCGATTTGGGAGGATACAGTATGTGACAAAAGTGAGTACACCCCTCACATCTCTGCAAATATTTAGTTATATCTTTTCTTTGACACAATGAAAAGTCGTCAGTGTAAAGTTTGTATAGCAGTGAAAATTTATTGTCCCCTCAAAATAACTAAAAATACAGCCAATAATAGCTGAACTCCTTGCAACAAAAGTGAGGACACCACTAAGTGAAAATGTGAAATGTCAATATTTTGTGTGGCCACCATCATTTTCCAGCACGGCTTGAATTCTCTTGGCCATGGAGTTCACCAGAGCTTCACAGGTGGCCACTGGAATCCTCTTCCACTCCTCCATCACAACATCACGGAGGTGGTGGACATTTGACACCTTGTGCTCCTCCACCTTCCTTTTCAGGACGCCCCAGAGGTGTGGATGCCCAGAAGTTAAGGCATGACAAGATGGAATAATGCAAAAATTCGAGGGCCCGGGTTTGATTCCCAGCCAGGTTCTATCCCCGTCTCTGTGTGTATGGAGTTTGCATGTTCTCCGCGTGCTTGGTGGATTTCCTCCGAGTACTCCGGTTTCCTACCACAGTCTAAAATCTTGTAGGTTAGGTTAATTGGCATTCCCAAATTGCCCGTAGTGTATGAGTGAGAATGTGTGTGTGTGTGTCCTGCGATGGATTGGCACCCTGTCCAGGGTGTACCCTGCCTCGTGCCCTAAGTCTCCTGGGATAGGCTCCAGGCCCCCGTGACCCTGAATACAGGATAAAGTGGTATAGACGATAATTGAGAGCGTGAGTAATTAGCTTCAGGGAGGTAATCAATTAATGAACAAACACATTCCACAATTCATCACAATTCAAAGTTTTGGTTTGTTCTAGTAGTTGATGTGTAAAACAATTTTTTGTATCCTCTCCTCTCCCTCTTCACAGCAGTTCCTTGTCTTTATGCAAAAAGGGGTCATTTTAATGGTTAGTGTTTTGGGGTGAGGTTGGGGTTAATGTTTTTTTTTTTTTTGTTGTTGTTTTTTTTATGTAGAGGGAGAGGAGAGGATACCAAAAATAAAGCTTTACAGATTAAATCATTGGTTCATCACAAAATTCAACAGATGGGGTTGTTTTAATATGTGCTTATGCGTGTAAAATAACGTTTTTAAAAAAATCTGGTCAGTTAAAGTATGTTTGTCAGTTTAAGAGAACTACACGTTTCCAAAATTCCATGCAAGCAGAGTCATGGACACTGTATATATACATACTAGACAGCTTTACAGGACAGCCATTTTCGATCATTGCGATTTCACTCTCATCCATGGAATATGCAAAATCAGCCTGTGGGATGAAGAAAAAAAAAGTGATTTACCCTTAATATTTAATACTCATCCATGCACATCCCAACCCCAATTAACATCACAGAGATCATATTCCTTTTCTTCATTCTGAAGATTGATGGAAATATAACCTGAATCTCTGAACATGTCATGATTCCATTGTCAAGAAAAAAAAAAGATAAAATAATTGTTTATATCTAGAACTGAAAGTTCCTAATGATCCTATACAAACAATTGCATTATTTACATATTTATGTAGATACTAAATATTCACTTAAATATTTAACACTAATCATTAAAAATATTAGTCATAACATAGTTAAATTTAAGTATTCCACACATTAACTTAACAGATACTAAGTAGAGAAATGTCATGTGACTGTGATCAGAACACAGATACTTTGTAATATTTATGCAAATCTCCATTTCCTCCTGTAATATTATCAGCGTGTTTATCTAGAGATGAAGCGCTTCTCATTAGTCCTCCTTCAGCACAAACATGTTCACTTCAGCTCCACTGCTGCTGCTGGCTCTCGCCCCCTGTGAGTGTTTGGGTTTAAATTACTTTATCTGAACCTTTAACAGTTTAATATGTTAACATTTTCTATTTCGCTTTTCCCAGATGTGTTCTGTGCTACTGAGCTCATCCAGCCAGACTCAGTGGTTATAAAGCCAGGAGAGACTTTAACCATCACCTGTAAAGTGTCTGGAGCTTCTATCACTGATAGCAGCAGCCACTATGGAACAGCTTGGATTCGACAACCTGCAGGAAAAGCTTTAGAATGGATCAATGCTGTTTATTATGAAGGGAGTGTCCATAAGAAAGATTCACTTAAAAACAAGTTTGATATCTCTCGAGACACTTCCAGTAACAGTGTGACCTTACGGGGACAGAACATGCAGGCTGAAGACACGGCTGTGTATTACTGCGCTCGTCTCCCACACTGACACAACAAGCTGCAGCGCTGCACAAATACATCATCTCCATCACAACTCTGTACATACAGTTCTGTATTTAAAATATAATCACAATTTACTGATTAATTTATTCTCATAAAAATCTTTTTGAAATTAAATGCATCTGAACGACTAATTTCTGCACACTAAAAACTGCTGGGTTGTTTTTACTACCCAAACGCTGGGTTGCCTCTGTTGGGTAATTTTTCTGGGTTATTTACAGGGAATTGGGTACTTTTTGTTTAACCCAGCTTGCTGGGTTGGAGTTGGGTTAGATAGTAACAGCTAAAATCACAGACAAGACCGCCCCTCCCCCGAAGTTCACCGGTGTATTCAGAGGCTGTGTCAGCTTTGTGTCTTTTTTTCGGGCTGCTGATGAGGTTGCTTCCTCCTCACGCATTTAAGAGGAAATGTAAACGTTAAATACTAGGTCTGTATACACACTTTCACCCACCTATGACTGAATTTGTTCACTGTATGTAACATTATCAGCCTGAACAGTTTGATTCCGTTAGTATGCGCTCACGCCAGTCTCGAGAGATTTATTTTTTTCTTGTTAAAACTGTTTCCGCTGTGTTTGTGTGTGTGTGTGTGTGTGTGTGTGTGTGTGTGTGTGTGTTTGTTGTGAAACTTAAAAAGTGATTCTGTTAGTATGCGCTCATGACAGTGTCAGAGAGATTTCTTTTCTTCCTGTTAAAACAGTGTTTCCGTTGTGTGTGTGTGTGTGTTTGTTGTGAAACTTAAAAAGCGGGGTGGGGAGAGGGAGGAGGAGTGTTACCATGTAAAACGAGGCGAGGGAAGCAGCTAATTCCACACACGCACACACACTGTGCCTGCATGCACAAACGGAAAGACTTATCTGTCTGGACTTATTTGTACTTTTTAAAGGTATAGTGCAGGTTCATTTGTTTTATTTTCACTTTATAGATTGTATTAATTATTTGTATCTATTTTTTTGTGCTGTGGAACGAATAATTAGAGTTTTCATTATTTCTTATGAGAAAATGATGATTTGGTTTACGAGTGTTTTGGAACACTCCAAAACACTCCGGAATGAATTATGTTCCTACTCCAAGGTTCCACTATATATTATTATACTGTAAGTTATATTTCTTTTTATACCTCTAGAGGGCAGTATTTTGAAACTGTTAACAGAAGTTCATTTGTAAACAAAATACAGAGTATTAAATGAAATGTATTCAATACTTATTCCCTGTGTCATTTCACTTTATTTATTATGACTCACCTTGTGTACTTAAATATTCGTATTTCTTTGTATGAATTCAATATTTCGCTTGATGGCTACATTTGTTGAATTTTGTGTCAATAGCCCACTTAGATATCCCCTTCTGATAAAAATGCTGATGTGTCAAATACTTCCCCGCTGTATTTTTTTTTTGTTTGTTTGTTTGTTTTTTTGGTTGTTTTATCCAAAAGACTATTGTTTCAAACAGAGACTAGTATGTGTCTGCCTAATGGCTTTATACTGTTGTCTTACATGTCCAACAAAAATGTATTTAAATGATCATTTTAAATAATCTTCCTAATGAGGATAATTGAGTCTAGTTCCTCTCAAGGGTTTTTCCTTGGCTTGATCATAGGAGACAATCTGGCAATATCAATTTCAATTGTATTAATATTTATATAGCTATTCATGATAGATAGCTATTAAAGGTTTGTGAACTCAGAATCTATAAATGCTGAGTTTGTTCAGCAGAATTTGACCAAAGATATAATGAAATGTGATTTCTGAGTACAGCATCACTTCTACAAATGCATGGAATTTAATTATTCTGTAGGGGGCAGAATTTCACTTGTTTTAAAAAAGGAGTCATTGAATCATAAATCTATTAGTCAAAAGATGTTTAGCAATTGAATACTGTTATAATAATCAATCTCTTCCTTATGCAAAAATCAACACAGAACTGAATCAAAGAGCTGGATTGTGTAGCTTTGGGTTGCTCATTGCTACCTCTTTGTTTTAATGATAACACAAAGTAACTTAGACTTATTTATACTAAATTACTATTACTTTATACTATATTACTTAACTATTACTATTACTATAGTATTATAAAAGATAATCATCACCATAGTAAAAATATTATCTTTAATTGCTCAGTTTTATCTGCTTCTTGTGCTCTTGGATGTGTCCTGGGTGAAACTGATCTTGCTCTTCATTGTGTCTTTAAGATTAGTGCTACCACCATTACACAGATATCCAAGATATTCCAGTGTTTTCTCAGCAGGTTGCTGTATCCATGTAATACAATAGCTCGACACTGAGATCTTACAAGAGATGGAGAACGACTGTCCAGGTTTCACCAACACAGAGGCTGGCTGAGTGAGCTCCACACCACCAACACCACCTGTTAACAAAAATGATACAGGATAATCTAATGATTTCAAATTATTTTCACACTCAGGCATTAAATCTAAAGCCAACATGGAGACTTACAGAATGAAGCTGTTACCAGCTATTTTAATAATTTTGTAAAGCCTGTGCCACCTCAGCATGGGGAAATAAGATCTACAGTAGCTCGCCAGATTACTGAGTCAACGCTTTGTCCCCACCTAGTGTGTCTACATGTGTACTGTCTACACCATAACACTAAATTAAGTGCACCTGTGTTCCCCTTTGTGTGTCTACATATTTATTCCGGTCAAACCCGTAGCACCTTGCCTGTTCACTGTTGTGCACCGTCTTTTGTTTGAATGTCACTGTGTATTAAAACAACATGTGCCTTTGTCTTTTCCCCCCAGGACTGAGCAGTGTCTGCAGGTTTGGGTCACGTTTGCGGGGACGGTTCGTCACCAGAATCAAAAACGCGGCTGAGAGGCTTCATTTTCTACTTTCTGCTTTAGTTGTGTTTTCTTTTGCCCACCTGCAGACCCAGCCTAGGGAGTCATCTTTGTATGTTTTGTGGTTTTTTTGGAACAAAAATGAAAAGGAAATAACAAAAGAAAATAAACATTGTAAATATGGAACCTGCATCTGCGTCCGCCTCCTCTTGTCAAGACATAACAAATTTAGGAGTATATAGACTTTTGGAGAGTCTTAAATGCTACTACCAGGAACCCTTTCGAACCTTGAAGCACTCAGTCATATAGTTCTACACAGAACCTTATAATCACCCATTCGGCTATACACTGAGCAGTCTGTGGTTGTGGATTTAATACATCCACAGTGCTCATGGACCCTCCCTATTCAAATAGAGTCGGGTATAAACAGCATGTTCTTGGCTGTTCTAGTTTCATGTGAGCTCTGTGATAAAAAACACTCATATACACTTTCTTCAAATCTGGGTGAAGCAGAACAGGGAGAAGGATGATTTTAGGATATTGTATTTTATTTTTACTTATTTCATGTAAGTTTGTGTTTCTTTTATAAGATAACTACTGAGAAAATCAAACATTCTGTCCAAATTATTTAAAAATAATAATAATACTTAAATGTAAAAAAAAAATAACAAAACTCAACATATGTTAACATAATTTTGTCCTTTTTTTTAAGATTCTTATGGACAGTCTCTGACCTCCTCTGCTCCTGTGGTGAAGAGACCTGGAGAGTCAGTCACTCTGTCCTGTACTGTCTCCGGATTCTCAATGAGCAGCTACTGGATGAACTGGATCCGTCAGAAACCAGGACAAGGACTGGAGTGGATCGGACGCATTGATGGTGGCACTGGCACTTATTTCGCTCAGTCTCTGCGGGGCCAGTTCTCCATCACTAAAGACACCAATAAAAACATGCTGTACCTGGAAGTGAAGAGTCTGAAAGCTGAAGACACGGCTGTTTATTACTGTGCAAGAGACACACACACTGACACAACAGACTCCAGAGCTGTACAAAAACCTACACAAGCACGTCCTCATGAGCCGTAAATATTCCCTCAGCAGAAAACTGAACCTTAGAGACATTTATTCTAAACAACATCAAATTTTCAAACATTTTAGCCCAGACGGGTTTTTTTTTTTTTTTTTTTTTTTTTTTGGTGTTTTATCCAAAAGACTATTGTTTCAAACAGAGACTAGTATGTGTCTGCCTAATGGCTTTATACTGTTGTCTTACATGTCCAACAAAAATGTATTTAAATGATCATTTTAAATAATCTTCCTAATGAGGATAATTGAGTCTAGTTCCTCTCAAGGGTTTTTCCTTGGCTTGATCATAGGAGACAATCTGGCAATATCAATTTCAATTGTATTAATATTTATATAACTATTCATGATAGATAGCTATTAAAGGTTTGTGAACTCAGAATCTATAAATGCTGAGTTTGTTCAGCAGAATTTGACCAAAGATATAATGAAATGTGATTTCTGAGTACAGCATCACTTCTACAAATGCATGGAATTTAATTATTCTGTAGGGGGCAGAATTTCACTTGTTTTAAAAAAGGAGTCATTGAATCATACATCTATTAGTCAAAATATGTTTAGCAATTTAATACTGTTATAATAATCAATCTCTTCCTTATGCAAAAATCAACACAGAACTGAATCAAAGAGCTGGATTGTGTAGCTTTGGGTTGCTCATTGCTACCTCTTTGTTTTAATGATAACACAAAGTAACTTAGACTTATTTATACTAAATTACTATTACTTTATACTATATTACTTTACTATTACTATTACTATAGTATTATAAAAGATAATCATCACCATAGTAAAAATATTATCTTTAATTGCTCAGTTTTATCTGCTTCTTGTGCTCTTGGATGGATTAATTCTGGGAATTGTAAATTTACCAGTAAGATCTGACAGCTCACATTCTAGACTCCTGCAGACTATGAGTGAGAGTAGTGTCAGGTGATTACAGAGAGAGACAATAAAATATAAAAACAAAATAACAGAGAGGTGAAATCAACAGAGACAAGAAGATCCATGTCCTCTTGGGATTTCCATCAAAACCATAAAATCATTAAACCAGGCTGTATAATCTGCAAAGTATTATAGTGGTTCTAATATTTTGTGTACATATTTATACTTATAAATATAAATATAAATATAAGTATAAGTTCTTTAGCTCTATTATACCTTTGTGAAAGAATAAACATTGTCCCGAGAAACTTTATCCTATTATTATTATTATTATTATTATTATTATTATTATTATTATTATTATTAGGGGTTAAGGGTTAGCACCTCCGGTTTAGATGGAATTGCTCTGGGTATTCTTGTTTCCTGCATTGGCACCCAGAAATTGCTTGTAGATGGTGAGTGTATGTACCCTCTGATAGAATAGAGCCCTGTCCAGGGTGTACCACGCCTCATGCCCTGAATCTCCTGGAATAGGCGCCAGGCCTTCCGAGTCCCTGTACACAAGAAAAAGCAGTATAGACAACAAAACAACAATTATTTATTCATTTATTTATTTATTTATTTGTGTGTGTGTGTGTGTGTGTGTGTGTGTGTGTGTGTGTGTGTGTGTGTGTGTGTGTGTGTGTGTGTGTGTGTGTGTGTGTGTGTGTGCCGTGCTTAAACGCTTATTCCATAACAATATCACAACAAGTGCAACATTTATTTATCAGGAAATGACACAACCTGCAGCACATTTTAACCATACACGTATGTTTTATTTCTACGTTTAATGTGTTGGAAAGTTAGGTTTTCTAAACGGAGAATTTAATAACACTGTGCACTGTAAACCTGATTAAGTTGGCAAACCTCAAAATGTTTGAGATAATCAGTTACATCAAATTTTTGAAGTAATGATGTTTCCAATTTTAAGTAAACAGAACTATCCATTTTTGAGTTTGTTGAGCTTGTGCAAATCAAAAAATATTTTGCAGACCAGCCGGCCCAGGAATCGAGCCCAGTACCTCCACATGGCAGGGCGAACACTTACCACTGCACCACGAGTGCTCTATAGATATTATATTGGTGGAAGTTTTACTTAAGTTATTGTTACTTAAGTACTTACGGTTACATAAAATATCACATTTGTTCGGCTAACTTGAAAAGTGTCATTTCTACAAACTCATAAATGCCAAAAAGTTCTGAATACTCAAAAAGGTCCATTAATTTGACCTAATGGCATTTTTTTAAGTTAACACTACTCAATGTAATTACTTTGAACGTTAAGATTTACAGTGTGATGTGACATTTTAATTTGTTCTTTTGTCTGTAAATGGATGAATAACTTTTACAACAAACTATTATCTGCAAAAAAATGATCCAATCTGAGCCTTGTTTGTGTTTGTTTGTTTCTAAAGATGAGGTTTTAAGAAAGGATTAATCTGGAGGTGCACATACTGTATGACCCATTATCACCAGATATGCAAATACAAGCATCAGAGATAAATGTCCTCAGTTTATGTTTGCTGTTAAACTTTGGAGAACAGACAACAACACCATGTTCTCTTCATCTCTACTGCCCCTGCTGGCAGCGGCTTCCTGTAAGTGCTTTTCAAATGTATTCATTTATTACAATGATAATAAATGCACAGCACACAGTATAATGTGGGAGATATTAGTGTGTTTTCCTCCACAGATGAGGAACTGACTGTTGCCATGACAGTCCAGCCAGGACAGAGTCTCTCCATCACCTGTAAGGTTTCATATTCAGTCACAAGCAAGTATACAGGAAAAGCTCTGTAGTGGATTCTATATATCAGCAGTGGTGGGAGTTTATATTACAGCAACAAACTGAAAAATAAGTTTAGCATCTCCAGAGACACTTCTACTAACACAATAACAATTTAAGGACAGAATCCACAAACTGAAGACACAGCTGTGTATTACTGCATAAAAATACACAAAGAGACACAGAACATTACCTTACAAAAACTCTGAAACTGTCTCTGATTAAAGAATTGCACAAAAATAATATTCAACTTTTCCTAATTTTACAGCAATGAACAGTGAAAATAAATGTTAAGTCAGTGTCAGGAATAACACAGCATGCATCTGTGTATGTGGTGTTTAACACAATGTCTGTTCTCACAGGGTGAGGGTTAATTACTGGGGGGAAAAAATACAGTAGGTTAAAATTAAAGTTGGAAAGGAAACATTTCCTATAGTTTAAAATTCCAAATCCCTTAGCATGGTGTGTGAAGTGTAACTTAAAACGTCGCTGAAAACAACTAATAGACTTCCAAGTCCAGATTAAACCAGATTCTAGTCTAAACCAGATTTCTGGGTAGTGTTCTAAAAAGAAACAAGCTTAATTCTTTTAGAGCATCCATAATATATTTCTATGTGAAAACAGTCAAATATTAGATCAAGCACCTCCCTGAACCTTCCAGCTGGAGATACTGTCAGAGTCACTGTTATAGAAATGCACAGTCTGACTGCAGCACCTGTTATGTAAGTGAGAAATATTGTTTTCACGTGATTGTCCAGCTATTTAGCATTTTGACAAAATAAAACTTAATCCTCTAATTAGCTGATCACAGAGAGATATTAGTGTTTGTTTCTTTCTGGTTAGCTGCTAATCAATAAGTAAACCTGAATCTACAAGGTCATGTGGTACAGTAGTTCATGATGCCTTTTATGCAAATACTCCCCTTATTTATCTTACAGTGAGGAGCTCAGTGTGTCAGTGTGTGTGGTGAGAACAAGAAGAGCACCTCGGCAGGTTATTTCCCATTTTATTCAAAACAATGATGCTCTCATCATTGCTGCTGCTGGTAACGGCTTCATTCTGTAAGTCTCCATGCTGGCTGAATGACTTTAGATTTAATGCCTGAGTATGAAAATAATTTGAAATCATTTGATTTGAATTATCATTTTTGTTAACAGGTGGTGTTGGTGGTGTGGAGCTCACTCAGCCACCCTCTGTGTTGGTGAAACCTGGACAGTCGTTCTCCATCTCTTGTAAGACCTCAGAGTCGAGCTATTGTATTACATGGATACGGCAACCTGCTGGGAAAACACTGGAATGGCTCGGATACCTGTGTAGTGGTGGTAGCACTAATCTTAAAGACACAATGAAGAGCAAGATCAGTTTCACCCAGGACACATCCAGCAGCACAGTTTATTTAAGAGGACAAAACTTTCAGACTGAGGACACGGCTGTGTATTACTGCGCCAGAGACACACAGCATTACAACCTCACTGCAGCCCTGTACAAAAACATCTCTGTTCATTCACATCTCTCTGCAGTACACTTGTCCCCAGGGGCATCTGGTATAAAGGAACTAGCAGGACTAACAACACTTTATATTTCAAATATTAAAGGTCATAATGTTTCATCTTTGACCTCAACTTTTCATTAAGTGTTGACGTGAGGTGAATATACTAATAATTCCTCATTGATAATATGTAAATCCATTCTAATGCTTTTCGGCCGCTGTATTCGTGTTAGTGTCAGTGATGGAAGCTCCACACACTCAGCTGAGAACAAAACACATTCTTTTTGGACCTAGCTAAAATAAAACTCATTAATTTATTTAAAAAAAAAAAAATTGGAAAGAAAAAAGAACCATAGGATCCCTCATACCTAGCAGCAGAGGCAGTTTATAAATAACAGAACAAACATTAATTCAGATAAGTATAAAATACATTACAAATAGGTTGCAGTGCAAATATGTAGACATGTGTTGCCTTAAAACAAAGCAAATTTGAACATTTACATTAACCATGAATGAATCATTCAGCTGTTAGTTGAAGTAAAACCGTGTGAGGTTTTGATTTATTATATAAAATATGTTCAACAACCATGTTTAAAGAAAATAATCTGCTTGCTACTCAGCTAAAGCTCATACTGTATCTGCCAACTAAGGAACAGAACTTCCAGCCACCACAGAGTTTGATTATGGAGCTGTTTTAAAACCACACATATTTTTCACATAACATTTTACTGAACAAGTCATTACTGTTGTCACACTAGTGCAAATGATAAATATTATTGTGATGTTACTATAAATTCAGATTCAAGTCACTGGGACTAGGTGGCATGGTGGCTTAGTGGTTTGACATCCATAATCTAAGGTCCAGAGTCACTGGAACATGCAGACTTTAATGTGTCATTGAAAACATAAACAAAATATATTTGATTATTTGCTATTTCCCCCAAAAATTAGAATGCTTGATTTAAAATAATGAGGCTCTCACTACTATTATCTCATTTTTGCCAATGTGTCACTTATGCTGCTGATTTTTTCATGAATTATGGTTGTGATGAACCATTCTGTTCTCTTAACTCCTGGGTCATTTGTTTTTGATTCTACTGTATAGGAAAACAAGATATGACATTGAAGGACTCAAAAAACCTACTACCCTGGTAAAAAAACATGTGGATTAAAAATAATTCACCTTAAAAATGGTCCTGAAATTAGTGATGAAAAGCAGTCCAACTATAATGCGTTTTGTAGATTGTGCTCACACTGAAAAATCCCTCTGGACAACTTCTTGTATCTTGTGCTTAATTTTCCATATATAGGGGATTTCAAACACAATTAATTCCAGAAGCGGGCTAGTACTGTACTTTATACCAAAACACTCGTAAACCAAATAAAATTTCCCCATAATAAATAATGGAAACTCAAATTATTCGTTCCACAACCCAAAGAAATAAATAGATAAAAATAATTAATATAAAATATGAAGTAAAAACAAACTAACCTGCACTTTACCTATTAAAAAAGTCTAAATAAACCCAGACAGATAAGTGTTTCCGTGTGTGTGTGTGTGTATGTGTGTGTGTGTGTGTGTGTGTGTGTGTGTGTGTGTGTGTGTGTGTGTGTGTGTGTGTGTGTGTGTGTGTGAGTGTGTGTGTGAAAGCAGAAACACTGTTTTACTGGGAAAATAAACAAGAAATCTCTCTAACGACACTTGACTGAGTGCAGACTAATGGAATCACTGCTGTAAAATAAAAATAAAACAAATTAACCTGCACTTTACCTTTGAAAAGAATAGCGACAGAGCAGTGTTTCTGTGTAGAGTAGATTGTGTATGTGTATGTGTTTGCAAAGACGAGAGAAGAAGGTGCAGGTGTCTGTGTGTGTGTGTGTGTGTGTGTGTGTGTGTGTGTGTGTGTGTGTGTGTGTGTGTGTGTGTGTGTGTGTGAAGGTGCACGGTGTCTGATGATGTGCATGGACAGAAAGTGCTAGCTGATACAAAGAGAGAAAATGGATCTTTAACCTCTCTAATGAGACATGCTTTGCGTTACCCATGCACACACTTGTGTTATAATAAACAGTATATGCGCGCTGTACACACACACATACTAACACAAAATAAAAGACATTTTACGCGCACGCATGGGGTCACAGTTTTATAGTAAACAGTACAGGCGCACGCGAATGTTGATTATACCAGTGAAAGACGTACACTAAGAACAAGTCGGGGAGACGATTACCCACCGTTATGCAGTGCAAGAGAGAGAAAAAATCATTGGTTCAGTTGTGATCACGTGACGGTCAGCATCAAAACAAGAAGCGCATGTTACTACATGCTACATGATATTTAGTACTCGTAAACCAAGACATATTCATTTTCCAAGTCAAAATTTATTAAAAATCTTTGCTCATCTTGCGGAACACTCGCAAACCGCGTAACTCGCAATCCGACAGTACACAGGACTGTCATTTCCTTTAAATTCAAAGTTGGAAACATTCAATTGAGTTTACATTACAAGCCACATTGCTCAATTCAAATTTTTTGGTCAGATTGGATTTGTGTTTTGAAGGGTCATATTCATACTTAAAAGTGACTTTTATTTAACTTGCTTGTGCCATTACTTGCTTGTGCAGTACAAGAGAGAATGATCACATGATGCTCAACATTAAAACATGAAGCGCATGCGTGATACATGATACTTGGTACTCGTTTTTCAAGTAAAGATTTATTCAAAATCTTTGCTCATCTTGCAGAAAACCTACAAACCGTGTTACTCGCAATCCAAGGTTCCACTGTAAAAAAATAAAATAAAATAAAAAAAAATAAAATAAAATAAAATCATGTAGGAATAATAATCACTTAGAGTCTAGCCTTAATTTTATATGGTAATAATCTGCATGGGCAATTTTGAGTAGGGTGAAAGTAAATAAAAAAGTTGAAATAAGTTCTTTGATTTTTGATTCAACTTTATTTATTTCACTAATTTACCTTAACTTAATAAGCTTAATTGAAGAGGCCAGTGCAAATCATGTTGGTTAAACCAGCATGACAATATACAAATGCATACGCAAAATCCCACTCACCCCCCACCCAATGTACAACTACATATAGAGGAATATCAGCCTCGGTCACTGTGGGCTCTGGAGAATTCAGCACTGCTTTTAGTTAAACAATGTTCCTGTCATTTGTGCTGCTGCTGGCAGCGTCATCCTGTGAGTTTCACTTTATTAATCAACTCAGAGCGATGCTGGTGAATTCTTACAGTTATAACCTACTGTATGTAAATGTTTTACTGTAATAATGACTTTTGTTTTTTTTTTTTCAGATGTGGAATGTGCAGTAGAACTCACTCAGGTCTCCTCAGTGATGTTAAAGCCAGGAGAATCTTTAACCCTCAGCTGTAAAGTATCCGGATACTCTGTTACTGATAGCAACTACGCCACAGGTTGGATTCGACAACCTGCAGGGAAAACTCTGGAATGGATAAACCACATTTGGGGTGGTGGGGGTACTAATCATAAAGAGTCTCTAAAAAGCAAGTTCAGTATTTCTAAAGACGACTCCAGCAGCACGGTGACTCTGAAAGGACAGAATCTGCAGACAGAAGACACAGCTGTGTATTACTGCGCCCGTAACCCCACTGTGATACTTCTACTTAGATGTCAAAACAAAAACGCATGTTTGCTGTGGTCATGAATTGAGCCCAGATTTTCATCATCAGTGTATTAGATTTAAGTAAACACTAAATAGATTTATTACCGAACCCTATAACTTTTCTCTATCCTTAGAAAAAAATGTCTGAAATAAGCACCTTTAATGGAACCTAACCTCTGAAAAATAAAGAGACATACTGTAATACGGAGAAACATTAATTATCCTGCAGGTCCATTAAAATATTCAGTGATCCTGATGGGCATTTAAATCTTTTAGCAGGCTTTACCATATGAAAATTTTTTGCCTTTTAAAAATTAATTTTGTAATTTGGAAAAAACAGCTAGCACATTCTGCATTTTACCTTTTGAGTAAACGCACCAAACATTGGGAGAGCATGGAAACTCCATGCACACAGACCCTGAGGGAGGAATCAAACCTGGACCCTAGAGGTGTGAGGTGATAGTGCTAACCACTAAACCACCATGCTGCCTAAGTTCTAACTACTGTATTGAATTAAATAATAATATAAATAACTCATTGGAAGAGGTGCAATAGTAAAAAATCAATCAACATCTTCTGACAAACTTCATTAATTCATGAGTTTTTTTTTTATCACCTATAAAAGTAGATTACATGATTTATGTATGTTTTTTTTTTCTTTAAACAGTAGTAAAGCACATTTCAAAGATAATTATTGTGGATATTCTACACATCCATATAGGCAATAGACACAAATTTCTTATTTAAAGAGTCATGTACTGTGTAAATAGCACATTTTTGCCTGGTCTAGTTTCCAGTAATCTCTGTTATGGATAAAATTTTCATGGGATTTCTAAAAGCAAATGAATCATTCTGGCATGATAAACATTATAACATAAAATGACATAATCTAGTTACGTTCTTGTTTTCCAGATTCTTATGGGCACTCCTTGATCAAGCTCCTTTGCTTCTATGTAGTAGAGACCTGGAGAGTCAGTCACTCTGTTCTGTACTGTCGCTGGATTTTCAATGAGCAACTGTAGGAAACCAGGAAAGAGTGGTTCTGTTACATTGAGAGCTTAATGGCCTATGAGTGGCGCTCATTCTCTATTCACATGCTTATAAGCATTTTACACACACACACACACACACACACACACACACACACACAAACACACACACACACACATACACACACACACACTTTGCATTGTCTAAAGTGATATGTGTGGGTGTGTATATATATATA
>JAAGKR010002705.1:0-43978 GCA_011419295.1 Clarias macrocephalus
AAAAAAAAAATGATACAATGTAACCAAGAACATGCTGTTGATATTTCCTCTGTCTCTATGCTATGTGACCCGCACTGCGCATGCGCATGCGCGGACCGCCACTACCGGGTCACGTGATGCAGGAAACAATAAGCAGTCAGTTGAAAGCTTAGAGAGAGTGTTTATTTTTGTAGGATTTACTTTTCTTTTTGCGTTATTTAGCATTTTGTCCAGTTATTAATATATATATATATATATATATATATATGAGAAAGACAGAGTGAGGAATGTTTTGGAGAAATGTAGACACATTTGTTTTTCCATTTTAATTTTGTCAATATCTAGATTTATTTGATAACAAACACACATTCTTATACTGTTTCCATACAGTTTATATATATTTTTAAATGTAATGTATTTTGGTACTTTAATAAATAGGTACTTTTCTAATATTTCTGGTTGAAAAACTAAGGTCAAAGGATTTCTTTTTTTTCCCTTCCTCAGCCCATCCCCCAACACACACACACACACACACACACTCTCTCTCTCTCTCTCTCTCTCTCTCACACACACACACACACAGTTTTTCCCTCACTGACTTGTATATTAAATAATCTAACCTTCAGACCCTAACCTTAACCCCAATATAAACTCTCTAAACTTCTTGGTTTTAAATAAATATTTTAAAAATGAAAACTTCAGATTGCTTAAGAAATATATATAAATAAATAAATAAAATAATTATAAAACAGCCTATAAAATTGATTTTCAATGTCTGAACCTGGTTAAATGTTACATATCACTATTATTATAGTGAACATCAAGAAATAAATCCAACTGTGCTTTGCTAAACGTGATTTATTCAGGTTCTGTGCTGCTGCTGTTGGAGACGTGTCGACTCTCCAAACCTCAAACACTAACAGAAGAATAACAGAAGTCTGCTGAGAGCTCTCCATCTCCATCAAGATTCTCAAGCAATAAAACCCAATTTACAAAAGCATTTGATCGAAATAGGCGGCATGGAGGTGTAGCGGTTAGCACTGCGGCCACGCACTTTCCATAGTAGTCACACCTTTGTGTGTGTGTGTGTGTGTGTGGGTTTGTTCCTTCGAGTACGCTGGTTTTCTTCCCACAGTACAAAGACCTGCAGCTTAGGCTAATTGGTTTTCTCAAATTGCCCGTATAACGTCTTATTTGTCTGACCCTGAGAAGAATAAAGAATTTCAATGTGCAATATTGTACATATGTGATGATTAAAGTCTGAACTTAAAAATGTAAAGCTTAGATGTTGGTCTATATTCAGCAAACAGTTTGTTCCTCAATAGTAGATCCCATCACCGCTCCTCATAATGCACACTATAATTACTCTATGTGTTGTCTGGTCTGTTATTTACATAGAGCTTCATTTAATAACAGTTTTGCTGAATGTCTTTGTTTCTCCTGCTCGCACGCTGAACTGATGAAAGACTGATAACTCAGTTGTGTGATAACTATCTGTGGTATCTTTAAAAAGTTCTGCTGCTCTCTGATGGATGCTCTGTTTCTGTAGAACTGATCAATCCAAAAGATTGTGTGTGTGTGTGTGTGTGTGTGTGTGTGTGTGTGTGTGTGTGTGTGTGTGTTGCAAAGTCAAGAAAGGAAATTTAGTAGAAAAGTTTCTTCTCTTTGCATATCAATATCAAGCTTTACACCTTTTTATTTAAAAAAGATTCTCTGTTTTGGTTTGATATCAATCACCCAGCCCAAGCAGCCAGATTCCTTTTAATTGAAAATGTTCTTAATTTGTTTTAATATACTGTACATAATTTAGAATAATATACAGTAATAAGATCACTCAGGTCATGATCTGACCTGTCCACCAGATAACAGTTTTTCAATTGATTTTATTTGAATTTAATTGATTATTAAATTTTTTAACTATTATTATTATTATTATTATTATTATTATTATTATTATTATTATTATTATTATTATCCAAATCACTGCTAATTACATTTGAAAAGCTGAAAAAATAAACAGCTGTTTTATATAATTACAGTCACAATGCAAGTGAATAGTCTTGTATTTGATTTAATTATAAAATAGTTGATTTGCTAAATAATTCAAAATAAAATAAATTATTGGATTATTGGGTTGAAATCCCATTAATATTTACATGTTTATGGTCATTAACATTCATCTTATTAATATTATATTGATTTTATGCTTTTAAATTTGTGTTTATTAATGTACTTTTATGTTAATCCCTGCTAATATTAATGTTAATGTTGTCACTTTTGATTACAAACATTTTATAAATTTTTATATTTAGCTGTAAATAAGAATTCTATTTAAATCGGAATATGTTGTTTAATATAAAATATTTTAAATATATGATTTAGTCAAACCATCTTTTAACTATTTACCCATCAATATACTTGATGTCCCTGATTTTTTTATATTGGTCATTTGTGTGATTTTAAATAATTTTCTTGCATTTTTGTTCCATACATATACACATAAAAAATATGGATTTTGTATATGTATCTATTACCATATTACACGTGCCCAGATTCTTTCAAAATCACATATGTTATTATTATTTCTTTTATAATAATATAAGAAATAATAACAGTTCATAATAAATATTTTTCTCACTATGCATATAAATAATTAAATAATCACTGAAATCAGACAACATAGAACGCAAGATACATTAATAAATATTACTAGTATTAATAATTTCATATGAAGCTCTGCGCCACGTGTCAGTTACACTCAATAGATCAAAGATGACAGGCAGTGCAGGACAACAATCTCGACAGCAGGTGGCAGTACAGAGTCGTTTTGGTGGAAATGGTCCCGCCTCCTGTGCGCTGATTGATTGGTAATGGAGTTGCGCTGGCAGGCCTGTGATTGCACAGTTGAACTGACGTCATAGTTACAACCGCAGGCGTCAGCACCATAGCAACCGTGAAGTTAACGGTCGCGTGGCCCATTTTAACAGAAAGCTGACAAAAAAACAAAACAAAATGGCGCTTTTTTAAATAAAATATGAAAAAGCGTAGCTTACAATTGTAATTTTTAACAAAATATTGATAATTATGCACACACTTGATTAATTATGATACAAAATTATATACATTTACAATTATTGTTAACATATTATTTGGATTTTAGAAAGTACATAAATATGAAACTTGCAAAAATAATGCTATTTTTCAACAGTTAACAGGAATATACCGCGTGTTTGTAGAGACACACCGCGCAGCACTGCTGTAAATGTATTTAATTTGTAGTTCATTGCGATTTAGTAAAGACTAGGCGTTTATTTATTTATTTATTTATTTTTAACATATGTTATCTAACGACACAGATAAAACAGGCGCCAAATAAGGCGTTTAAAAACCACGTTCACTTCCTGGTGTGTCAGGAGGCCCGCCTGTTTTTAGCCAATCACAGAGGAGACGGCGATGACGTCAGTGATAAATAACGTTCATCCTGGGTTTTGTAGTCCTTTAGTGATTTCGTCTTCGTTCTCTAAAGTAAGAACTACCCGAAAATGGACTACAAGTCCCAGTAATGCGGACACACGCGATGCCGGCTGATGAAAGAGTGTTGGAAATTAAAAGAGGCTCAGGATCTCACGAGCTCGTTTTCAGACGGTTTATTGCTCTTGTGACGAGAACGATCGCGCTTCGTTTATACATTTTATTTCACCAGGAGCTATTAGTATATAATAATAATAATAATAATAATAATAATAATAATAATAATCAGTTAATATAAGGGTAATAACAACAGTAATGATGATGCAGAGGTTGCGGTGTGTCGCGAGCCGTGGGGTGGTGGTACCCGGAGCCCTGGGGCAGTGGTGCGGGGTGTCAGGGCGCGCGACGGGGACCGGGACGGGGACGGGGAGGTGCCGGTACAGCACTGCCGAGGCCGCCGCGGCACCAACAGCTCTGCGCAAGACCAAACCCAAAGAGAGGACGCTGAACATGGAGAACCTGAACCCGCAGGTGAAGGCGGTGGAGTACGCGGTGAGGGGACCCATCGTCATCAAAGCCGCCGAGATAGAGAGAGGAATGCTGCAGGTAGGTGCCACGTCCGGTCTGCCTGGGGTCGGCTTTTACCCTCCCCAACCTATTAATACCCCTTACCCTAATAATACCCCCCCCTACACGCGCACACACACACACACACACACCCTACGAATAAGCCTGGTGTCAGTAAGGACGGGTGTGTGTCGGTTGCATCAGCATAAGTTCCTCTAACCCTGCACTGGTGTGCTGTAACTCACCTGTATCATCATCAACATCATCTTCATAAGGGTAGAAAATTATTCAATTGTTTAACTATACACACACATACACAAACACACATTTTGTGTACCAAGGAATAACTTTGGCGAGGGGGGGATTGGGGGCTAAAACTTTTACACAGTACGTCTAGGGGGGGGGGGGGGGGGGGACACAGTACGTCTTTTTCCTTAAACTACTCATATCAGTTTAAAGTTTTTGAATATCCACTTGTAACATATTAATATTTTCCACTCTACAATAAGTAAATTTAAGCCATATAAAATATGTGTAATTGAACATATACGATTGTTAGAATTAATAATAGGGGAGTTTTAAGAGGAAGTCGTCGTCGTCTTTGTGGTTTGTGCACACAGTCTGTGGTGCGAGTGTTATCTTGTAGATATTCAGAAATGTGGTTTAGAGTAAAGCACATGCTTTGATGAACTTGAAGAGCTTGTCCTGTCAATCCTTTCATATGCATAGATTTCAGATTTGGTTTCTTTTATACAGAACTTGTTTTATTCTTCCATTCCATTAACATCATCAGCGACATCAGCAGTGATTACATGTAAAAAAAGACGAGAAACCCGAGCTTTGTGCTGGTAAAATGGTTCCCTGTTCCATATAGCCCAGTAACATGCTTTAGGAGAATGTCGTACCTGGAGAAAGGTGTAGAGTAAATGTAGGAAATAGTGCTATAGGTAATGACTTTCCAAAACCTTATATATGAACTAGTTGGTGGCTTGACAGGGTGGTATCACATTAAAATAATATAAACTTTTAATAATAATAATAATAATAATAATAATATAGAAGCAATGATGATCCGGACCAGCACTGTTGCAAAAAACCCTTAGAAGAACATGAGGGCCCTTCCCATCGTCATGGTGCCGGTGTCCTAGTGCTTGGGCCCTAGTAATACAAATAATAACAAAACACAAACCAAAATGTGAAACTGTCCAGTAGGCTATGGGAATCATCAGGGAACGATGATACGCCATTATCATGATACCTAGGTGTCGATTTCATTTATATTGCCGTTCTATATGTATTACAATGCTATAACAACCCTAATTACATACAGTATATATCTTATATATACTGTACATCGGTACTTCTACATACAAATTGAATTTGTTCCGGAGGCGAGTTCTTAAGGTGAAAATTTGTATTGTGAAACACATTTTTCCATAGGAAATAATGTAAATGCAGATAATCTGTTCCAGCCACTAAAAATTATTACCTATATTACCAATTTCCAGCACTTTAATCATATTTTTCCCTATAAAAACAATCAAAACACTGTATGTTTATAAATACAGTATAATATATAAACAAAGGTTTATGACCTTAAATGCAAACATACTGTATATAATAAAAAAAAAAAAAATTGAACATATAATGATGGACTTGGGGTCAGGGGAGCACAGTGGTTAAGTCCCAGGTTCAAACCCCACCACAACCAAGTAGAGCCCTTAACCCTCCCCTGCTCAGATGTACAATGTGTTAAAAACACAAGTCGTCTGAACATCACTGTCTACCAAATGCTGTGGTGTAATGATTTTGGAGTCACGCTCTGATACGTGAATCTCCACACAGCACATCCCTGAATCCCTCCGTCCCTACTGTCCATACGAGTCCTTCCACTTTCAGCCCATCTCTCCGACCCTGCGAGCCGACCCCGGGCGTGAACACACAGCCAGATTTAATTTTAGTCCTCGACTGGAACAGGTGTTGCGGTTCGATGAACTCTTGTCCCTTTCAGTCGCTCATGTTTCCGTGGTGCAGCGGCACAGCTCCCTCGTGCTCCGGGTGCGATTACACAGGGAGTCCGGAACATTCTGAGCACTGACGCGCTGTACTGACTGGGTGTGTATTCGTAGCCCTGATGGGGTCGGGATCGTAGAGAAGTCTGTCTCTGGGTTTAAAGTCCCGCCGTTCGTTCCTCTGACACGGCATTTATGTCCCTAAAGACATTTTTTAATAAAATTTGAAAGTAAAATCGCAGCATGTTTGAAGTATCACATGTAAAACACTGTGTATAACTGAGATCAAAAGTTTACACACACCCAAGCAATGAAGAAGAAAATGTCAGTCATGACGCGTGTTAAACTGGAACATTAAAGAACGTTGAAGAAGAAGAAGAAAAAAAAACTTTTCATTAATTAATTTATTTGTTTGTTTGTTTTAAATCTCACCAGCTTTCTGTTTCATTTTTTCAGTTTTATCTTCTCCCACTGCCTGAACGTAGCAGTGTTATCATGTAAAGTCTCTCAAGAGGAAAAGTGAATAAATTGTGATTGATTAAAGAGTTACTGCGACAATCAGTCCATTATTGCTGAAGATGTAATAAGTGTTAAATGTCTGATTTGTTCCTGCTTTAAGTGTAACGTGAGTGTGGTTCAGTTCTAATGTTCTCTGGCTGATGTACCCGATGTTTATTCACACTGGAACATTTTCGTCTCTGACTCTGACAGGGAGGGAAGAAGCCCTTCTCCGAAGTCATCAAGGCCAACATCGGAGATGCCCACGCCATGGGACAGCAGCCGATCTCATTCCTCAGACAGGTGAGGTCAGGTGACGGCGTGTAAATCATGTGACCTCAGTCTCAGTCTGCTGTGAGCACGGGGTGATGATGTGGCGCTGGGAGCCGAGACGAGAAGAGAAGCTCTGGCTGTTTTTCAGTCTCGACACGTGATCTCTGTCTGTTTAAATCATCTGCTCTCCTGAAACGTCGCAGGACAGCTGAGCGGCAGACGGTAGAAAGCGTCAGGAAGTGAGAAGCGAAAGCTGGAGACGGAGAGATTCAGGGCAGATGTTCTTGTTTAAAATATAGACAATACAGCATGAACAAAGATCAGTATCAGTCCAAATGAAGTCCATCACTGAGCAGAAAAGTTTAACAATTAGTCTCTGGGAAATTCCTAAAGTTTGCATTAAAAGCTAAGATGTGTTCAGTTTATCTGTCTGGTACTAAGAGACGAGTCGGATGAATCAGTGCAGCAGATGTTCAGGACGAGCAGATCACCTCAAGCGTAAAATTCATAAAGTCAAGTGTTTGTTTTTGCACACGGCTGACCCGAACGCATCATTTCACCCGGAACAACAAATTACATTAATGTCTTTAAAAATACAAAGGGTGTTCGAGTCAAACAGGGACTTTTGATTGTACAGAATCCTGAGAGTCCTGAGGGTAAACACTCCCTCTATTTCTCTATATAATCCCCTGATAGACTAATGGACTTGTCCCAGTGGCTCACCAGTGCTTGGACACCATCAAGGGAGAAAGTTTTCCCGGTCATGATCGGACTGCATTAAACTTCATGCCGGCCTCCACGAACGAGGTCAGGACTGTACGGGGAAGGTGTGGCCGAGTTCCCGTAACATGCAGTGTCAAAAAAAATGTCAGTTGCTTCATTTGCAATAAATTTCATCACAAGTCCCAGTTTGACTTGAACGCCCCTTTTCCCAACGTGGATAAAACTGAAACTGTTAGCAGGTGAAATGGAAGTGAATTCAATAGAGTAAATGCATGACCTGAGCCGAGATGGGCTGAGACCCGGGTCGCGAGTCTCTCGTGTGCTTCAGTCTCGCGCTTGTCTCAGTCCACAGCGTCTCTTAGTGACATGAGACTAAACTGAAAAGCGGCTGCACGGTGTGACTTAATTCCCAGAATTCAGTGTGTGTAATGAGCCGCGGACGAGCTGTTCTGTCCTTCTTTTTTTGTTTGTTTTTTTAAACTTGCATAAACAATGTTTAATGTTTTCTAGATGCCGGTTATTTTCTTACGGCGCTTGAAACGTGATCAAAAGATAAGATTCGTGACCCGGCGCCGCCGAAACGCCTCTTAAACAAATCCATCTTCTGTAACTGAATGTTCTCAGAGTGTTTGAACTCACACCAGCCTGAGGTTCTGGATACGTTTCACCTGGATGCGAACATTTAGATCAGGTTAATGTGGAACCTGGAACAGTGTGACGCACACGGATCTGAATAAACAGCGCATTAAACAAATGCTTTTTTAGATGATTAGTCTAACTACATATTAGTGCATGATTTATTTCATTCATTTTATTAATATAAAGATCATCCAAGACGTGATTTATTGTTTCTGGACACGTTTACCAGAAGAGTGGTTGATCTGTAAACTTGTTACAAACTGTCTGCGTCTCTTCAGGTGGTGGCTCTGTGCACGTTCCCCGAGCTCATGGACAGCCCGAGTTTCCCCGAGGACGCGAAGTGGAGAGCACAGCGCATCCTGCAGGGCTGCGGGGGACAAAGCATTGGTGCGTGCGTGCGTGTGTGTGTGTGTGTGTGTGTGTGTGTGTGTGTGTGTATGAGAGAGAGAGATAGAGAAAGAGCGAGTTCACATAAACAAAATTTAGATTATTGATAAGACAAAGAGAGCGAGTGAGACAAATAGTTGGAGCATGGATCGTGAGACAAATAGCGTCTCGGAGGGACAGACTGAGGGAGGGGACACTAGATGAAGATGTAGAGAATGTTTTCTGTTCTGTTTGTCAAAGATTAAAATACACCCAGGATTATAAATACCCACAATGCTCTGCTGTATAAAAGGCGTGTGTGGTCTTTGTCTCACTCAATAGAGACGCCGGTACACGGTGTCTTAAACGACACAGAGCAGGAAGTGAACACCAGCCTTGACTAATGAGACAGTGATTGTGCTGCAGTAAGTGATTTCTCCTTCTGTGTGTGTGTGTGTGTGTGTGTGTGTGTGTGTGCGTGTGTGCAGGCGCTTACAGCTCCAGCGAGGGGGTGCAGTGTATCCGGGAGGACATCGCAGCCTACATCGAGCAGAGAGATCAGGGTGTACCAGCTCAGTGGGAAAACATCTTCCTGACCACCGGGGCCAGCGACGGCATCATGGTGCGGTCAAGCCAGCCGCGAGCTCTGAAAACACACACGCACACACACACCCACACTATTTGTAGAGCACACACTGTGAACTAGGATTTGTTTATTTTTAAGCCAAAGTAAACAAAAGTCACACACGCATCACAACCAGCAACATTTCTGTTTTGGCATCTATAAGTGTACCAACTGTGCCAGTCTGGTTAATGAAACTGGGCAAACTGGTAAAAGCTGTCTTTGAGGATGAGGCAGTTTGCTCTGGGATTCGGCCCCAAGCTTGGAGGATTACAAATGCGTGTATTCATGCCTTAGCAAGCCTTTAAGCACATGGTTTAGAGATGAGAAAGTCCAGAGCAGCAGCTCAGCCGATGCGTGTCGACGTCACTTAGGAGAACATGGTACACACATGGGGAAAAGTGCAGCCTGATTGATTAATTAAATCGCCGGCTCCAGTCTTAAAGTGTTAGTGATGTTCTGATTCGTGCTCGTTCCTCAGACCATGCTGAAGCTGCTGGTGTGGGGTGAAGGTCGGAACCGTACGGGGGTGATGATCCCCATCCCTCAGTACCCGCTTTACTCGGCCGCCATCACCGAGCTGGGCGCCGTGCAGATCAATTACTACCTGGACGAGGACAACTGCTGGGCGCTGGACGTCAACGAGCTGCACAGAGCGCACCGGGCGGCCAAACTGCACTGCCAGCCGCGCGTGCTCTGCATCATCAACCCCGGGAACCCCACCGGTGAGACGCTGCCTTCTTTCAGTCCCTTTACGAGAGGTCGTATAACATACTGCGCATGTAAACAGAGTGTTTCCAGCAATCAACTTGAGCGAGTCAAAAATGATCCGCACTCTGGCTGTAGAATTTGTTTTAATTAACGTTTTGAAAAGACAAACTTAATTTTTCAACATAATCTCCTCCCGTTTTGCGGGAGCAATGAGTCGGCCTCGTCGGTTTCAGTGGATCAGTCTGGGAGCACGATGATGGAAAACGTCCGTCCTGTAAATCTGTCCTGATGGTGAATAATCACAGTCTGATACGGTGGAAAACAGCTCCGAAGCAAAATGGCGTCCGGGATTCCCCTCGCGATTTAAAGACGCAGAGACAACACTGTCACATTTGACGTGTGAGATTCATTTCCTTAGAGTCGGTTACAGTTTTTGGCCACATGATGGCAGTCTGTGGAAACGGGACAGAGATTTAGTCGGACGAATTGCTCTGCTTTCCATTAAGACTCACTTTGTCGAACTTAAGAACAAACCCGACTTACGAATGGCCTCCCAGAACGGAGCTAGTTTGTAAGTAGGGGACGACCTTCAATGCGAATGACGTTAAATGACTGAATGACAGTTTGGTTATAGTTGGCTTGCTGTACTGAGTGTACTGTTGTGTTCATCTCTCCATCCTTCCCCTCTCTCTGTGGAAACAGGTCAGGTCCAGAGCAAGAAGTGTATCGAGGACGTCCTGCACTTCGCCTACGAGGAAAACCTCTTTGTTATGGCTGATGAGGTAATGATGTAAAGAAACTGAGATTATACAATCTTTAAAGTATTAAATTGCGAGATTTTGAACGGTCATGCGAGAAAGCAGTTCTAGCTTGAGTTTCGTGATCGTTGTTGACTTTAATGTGGTTTGTTTGTTTTTCCCCCGCAGGTGTATCAGGAGAACGTGTACGCCCCGGACTGCCGCTTCCACTCGTTTAAGAAGGTTCTGTATGAGATGGGGCCGGAGTACTTTAACAGCGTGGAGCTGGCCTCCTTCCACTCCACCTCCAAAGGATACACGGGAGAGTAAGTCGAGCCGCCTGAGTCAGCATCGCTCTCTGAAACTCCAACCTCAGCTAAATGTTCATCCTGCAGGCTGATTAATGCTTACTGCAGCTTCACTGAAAACCCGCCAAACAGGAAATACACTGACCCGGTGTCACGTCATCGTACTCGACATAAAGTGGACAGAACGGATCCTCGGCACGGGTAACAGGAAGCTCGAGTGGTCCCGTATATCAGGGTGTCAGGGGAGAGGGGAGTTACATCAGGATATAAATACACTGTAATAAAGTAAAGGCCAAAGTCAGGAGAGATATTTGACTCGGGTCTCCTTCGCAAAACAGGTCGAGTGAGGTGAGCGCGGTGAAAACGCTGACGCACTGGAGCGGCGTGGCCTCCACTCGGGTCTCCAGACTTCCTGTTATTACATTTCTAGCATCCAAGTGCAGAAGCAAATCAAACACAAAATGTTCGAGCATTCAGATGATTCCGATATGAAAGTTTCCTGTACTGAGATGATAAGATTTCTGGAAGGAGTCTCCAGTCCTGTTGTGTAACAGTCAGATGAAAGTTTTTCTAGATGTCGAGTGAGAGCAGGTCGGGAAACAACAGCTGCTGTGACATAAGACAAAGTCATCACTTAGTTTTGCAGATGTTTCCTAACATTAAATATATAAATGTGTCAAAGTAATGTGTAGCCTTATACGTATTCAACTATAAAATGTCCTAGTCTTACTTTGTACAGGTTTAAACGGCTCAGTCTTAGCGTGATTGTGTTTCGTTGTACGGGTGGGTGATGAGACCGAAACGTTTGATTTTATTTCATTGTAGTAGTTTAAGACATTTCTATAATATGAAGTGTGCGTTACAATTTATAGGTCAGAAATATAATATAATATAATATAATATAATATAATATAATATAATATAATATAATATAATATAATATAATATAATATAATAATGCTGCATCAAAAAGGGGGGGGGTGCGTACCTTAGTATTTATGAAATTTCTGAATTTCAATATTAATTTTTTTCTGAAAATAAGCATAAAATTAAAACCAATTATACTGATACACATTAAAGGGACACTTAGTGTTCCCGTAATTTTTCAGTTGTGCTGAAAACTGTGCTGTGAAAAAGTATTTGCCCCTTTCCTGACTTTCACATAAGGCCAGGTAGGTGTGGACAGCTTTTCATTTTCATCTGCATTTTATTTACTCTCCTTATCGTTGTGTAATATTAAAATGACTTTGATGTATGGCAAGAAATCAGGAAGGGGGCAAATACTTTTTTTACAGGACTGTTATTTTGCAAGTCTATAACTTTCCAATACAACTTTTTAAAATGAAATCAGAGGGGATAAATGTATAAACTAATATTAATGTTAAATCACGCCGCTCCTGCTGCAGTGATTACTGATGGTTGGAGATCACACTGGAGAATCTCACACTCCTGAGCTTTAATTCTGACCTGGATGACCTCTAACTCCTCAGGTGTGGATTCAGAGGAGGTTTTATGGAAATCCTTAACCTGGACCCGGAGGTCAAGGCCCAGCTGGTGAAGCTGCTGTCGGTCAGACTGTGTCCCCCCATGGCCGGACAGGCTGCCATGGACGTGATCGTGAACCCTCCTCATCCGGACGAGCCGTCCTTCGGGCAGTTCCACGAGGTTCGCGATGACTCGAGTCGTTTCCGTTCTTTCTCATTTTAGAATTCTCCTGAAATTCATTTAGAAATGACTGTGTGTGTGTGTGTGTGTGTGTGTGTGTGTGTTTCAGGAAAAGTCAGCAGTGCTGGGAGCTTTAGCAGATAAAGCGAAACTGACAGAACAGATCCTTAACTCGGTGCCTGGGATCAAGTGTAATCCGGTGCAGGGGTCCATGTACGCCTTCCCTCAGATCTTCATCCCTCCGAAAGCAGTGGAGGAAGCCAAGGTACAAGACCTCTTTCATTATTAAACACATGTACAGGAGTTCAGTAGACATACGGGTTGCGATGTGTTTAAACGCTGTGATTGGCTGTGATGTCACCGCCGCTCCCCCTGAGCTCTGAGTCTCTGACTTTGCCCTGACGGCCGTGTGCAGGCTTTGGGGATGCAGCCGGACATGCTGTACTGCCTGCGGCTCCTCGAGGAAACGGGAATCTGCGTGGTGCCCGGGAGCGGCTTCGGACAGAGAGAGGGCACGTACCATTTCAGGTACAATCACAATTTTACAAGCATCCAGTTCAACATTCCACTTTCCCCTGATTCTGTTACAATTTTAAACGGGTGAAAAAGATCCATTAATAACTATAGCGTTAGTTTTCTCACCTACAAAAAACTTCAAACACAAGAGTTTAACGTTTGCATCTCTGTCTTCTGATATAGTTATTATTTTTAAAACAAAACCTCAGCAAAATTGACTCCTACAGAACCACGCGGGATGTCAGTGTGGGAATAGTTTAGAGAGCGCCACCTGCAGGGTTATAAAGAAACGCTGGTGTTTTAGCGCCTCAAACACCCTTAAGGTCTCAAAACTCAACCCGACAGTGAGCGCGCGGGTCGTGTGCGGATTCTAATGCACGCGGTTTTCAATTAATTATCGTGAAGGCAGATCAGAGGGTCTGAACTCGAGTGATTTTTTAAATTAATGTAACATCATTAAAATGCGTTTCTGTTATACCGGTACAGAATGATTTATATCTGAGGCGGATCACCGGCCACGCCCAATCACACTGATTCTGCTCGCTGTACAAATAGTTTTTTAAAAAAACATTGTGGCGAAACACCTCTAAAATAAAGTGTAAGTCGAGCATGTATCGGTGTGAGAGATGCTCTTTGTTTAGCGTTCTGTAACCCACTGATTAGCTTTTCTTAATTACAGCTATTAGCCGTCTACAGCGCAGGCTACAATCACGCAATTGAAAAAAAAAATGTTTTTGATGGTCCATTAAATCATGATGTTCGACAGACAGGATCACACCAACGTGACCTCTCCGACAAACACTTCTCTTTGTGAACTTTGCGCACATATTTATTATAAAATTCCCTCACAAATCATAATCAGTGTATTAAGAGACAAAATGTTTTTCTTCACCTGAACTCAATGCCACGGTTGTATATAATGCAAAAAAAAAAAAAAACTTACAACCTGGACGGGTGCCATTACTTTTGCAAGCGCTGAAACTCTCAGAAGACAAGAAGTGCCTTGTTGCTGTGCAGGCTGCAGGAGGGAGGGAGGGAGGGAGGGGGAGCCTCGGGTTCGGCTTGACTTCAGCTCCGCTCCGTGTGTTTCCTTTCAGAATGACCATCCTGCCGTCTCCAGAAAAGCTGAAGGTTCTGCTGGAGAAGGTGCGAGAGTTCCACATCGGGTTCCTGAAGGAGTACTCGGAACTGCAGGACCCTCAGTGCAGCGTCTCGGCATGAGCTACTGACCGCCGGCGCACGGCACGACACCATGACGTGACGCACCAACCGCGCTTACGACTCGCCTTCACTTCTACCTTGTGTCCATAAAGTCTCTGCTTGAGCTCCTCCACCAAACCCCCGGTGTTGTTTCCTTTTTCCTTTCTTTCTTTCTTTCCTCGGTTAACGTTGTTTCCGATCTGTCTCTGTGCCTTTGTGCTGCTGTATACTGACGATTACGGATAAGATGAAGTCACACTAAGTTTAATTAGTTTGCTACACTAACGCATGAACCGATGATGAGCTGCTTTTTATAGCCTGTGAATGAGAACAAGCTGTTTCTTTTCCTCAGTATTTCCAGCTGGACTCCTCTTCATTAGACGTCTCTTCACGTTACAAGAGATTAACAGAATGAGATTCATCATTAGGATTAAATATAAAAGGATTTATTTGGACCTGCTTGAATGAAGCTCCTCCAGTTATATCCTGTATCAATACAATTATTGCGTGGCTTTTAACTGTACAGTATGGAATACTAGCATAGTGTCCCGCTAGCTAATGTTCGGCTATGTAATTAAAACCGCGCGCCAGGGCTGATGATCAGTTATTACGCGAAGTTACTCGGTGCCAGAACGTTACATTACAGTGTGTAAGCAGTTAGAACGGTCCAAATGTGGGGGTTCAGCTCTCGTCTCCGGTGTGTGTGTGTGTGTGTGTGTGTGTGTGTGTGTGTGTGTGTGTGTGCTTGTGCTTCAGGGTGTACCCTGGAAGAGCATTTTATTATCTTTTTTTATTATCTTTTACTGGTTTTACTGGTTTGCACTTATTGTGAGCATCTGATTAGTTTTTATTTTGCAACTGAAACTAGTACCCATAGTACCTGGGGCGTTCGAGCCAAACTGGGACTTGATGAAATTCATGGTCAATGAAGTCTAAACCCAACTGAGGTTTATAGAAAACTTTAAGCACAGTGCGGTGATCAGACTACTAACCGCGCCAAAACTTTTGAACAGTGCAGAAGTTTTAAGGACGGCCGTAGGTCCGCGAGAGATCCCGGCCGAGGTTTCTACCCTGATGGTGTCCAAGCACTAGTGAGACACTGGGTTGAGTGCATTAGTGCATCAGGGGATTATAAAGAGAAATAAAGAGAGATTTTACTCTCGTAACTCTGTTCTGTTGTCTTGCGAAATCAAAAGTCCCGGTTTGATTTGAACGCCCGTTGTAGCACACAGTTTGCCCAATAACACGTTATTCTATACATAAAGAAACCAGTTTTTACATTTCTTACTTTCTGATTCCTTTTGTAAATAGTTTCTGCGTTGTTTTTATTACTAGAGGATGTGGATTGAGGTGTGGCACGGCACGGCGCCGCTCTGTGCTCGGCTTAAACCTGTTGAAAACACTCGCGCACGTCCCAGGCAAACCCGCTGCATGCAGAATTATGAAACGCACACTGGGACAGTGCTGGTCTAATTTCAGAAACGCACATATTATGATAATTCATTTTTTGTTTGTTTGTGTTTTTCCTTAACAGTGACATCATTTTCAGCATCGTGTGATTAACTTATAGTGAAATAGAAGGTCAACATCTCTTGTTGTTTTGTTTGTTTATTTGTGCCTCTATGGTGTGTAGTTGTGTTACAGCTCTTATGTTTTTGATTTTACAATGTATTTTTGTATTTGAAGAAAAAAATTCTACATTTTGCACATTTTTTAAAACTTTCTAACAAGCAGACGGTTACATTTTGCCGATCAGATACAGAAATTTGCCAAAATGTTTATTACAGTTTACTAAATTATCATTAACCTTTTTTTCCCTTTTATTGTTACAAGCGCTGTTTTTCATCCGTTGCATTTTAACCGTTCCACAAACACTTGAACTTGAATGAGATCGTGATTTTATTTACGTACGTCTTTAAAGTACGGCTGCCGTGGACGACTTGAGATTTGTTTGTTTTTTTCTTTCCTCATGAGTAAAAGTGATGCGCAGAGACGACGCTTATCTATGCAGTCTCATTCCAAATGTACAGTAACTTAGAGTGTCCATGATAATCATTTATTTTACTGTTCGTCTGCATACAGTACGCCTAAATCTCCACGTTGCGACTGTTGCATTATCAAAACTTCAGTGAGTTTGCATTTTACTTTATGGAAATAAATGTCAATGAAATGAAGGTCAAATTAAGAAAGGAAGATCAGTTTTGTCTGAATCTCCAAAAGGTCCATCCACATTATTGTCAACATTTGTTTACTCTCATTTTGCATCGCTTCATAAATGTCTAATTTGACAAAATTATGTGTAAATAGTAAAAAAAAAAAAAAAAGCCAAAATCAAGCTGTCATTAAAATGAAGACTGTTATACAAGCAGGTTGTGTTTTTGTCTCCTTATTTACTTCCTTTGTTTGAGCAACGTTTTCTCACTGCAGCTTTCAGAGTTTCTTCTATAATGTATGAATCTACACAATTTACTCACAAAGTTCAGCAGATCCTTTTTTTAAATTAAAAATATTGTTTACTACTTAATATCTTACATTAACAATATTGTTTATTTTATAACAATGAACTTTCAGAGATCTAAAGCCCTGAAACATCAGAAGTCTCCCCCCCCCCTCCCCCTCCTTACACTTCACCCTGTCTGATTGTTCCTGCACCTGTTGTTAATCACCTTCACTAATGACGAGTTTAAAGCCGGGTTTGGTGGCGAGGTGGGATTTTGAGAACATGGCTGCCAGAAGAACTCGTAAAGGAAGCCAAAGCTCTGAAGGTCTCCAGAGAGACCAAGCAGCTGATAAACTCAGGAAAAGGAAAGCCTTGTTCATTCAGCAGTTTGAGAAGGAAGGTTGTTGTTTTTCCCCCCCTACAGTGTGTATCTTTATATTAACATCATATTTATGATCAACAAACCCCTGTGTGTTTTATATCTGAATGCCTGGTTTGTAACAGCACAGGAACGGATAAATGAAATGGAGGCCAAACTGGACAAATTAATGGCAACCCTGGACCGAGCGGTAAAAATAGAGATGATGAAACTGCCTCAGTCTCTTCATACTACATTGATTAAAGATATAATAAGCGGTAGGCTAACAGTAACTAAATATCTCTGTGTAGAAAAAGATGGATAAAGAGATGTACACTCTTTAAATCTCCTAAATCTATTCCAGCTCAGGAAACATCTGTGGGGGAAGTTACAATGGCTATTGGGGTGAGTTTAGTGTGAAATGTCACCATCTTGTGGTCAGTTGGTATAACTGCAGTTTTTCCTATTTATAATGTGACTTTTTTTTTTTTTTTTTAAGTCTGTGTCCCCAGAAATTAGCAAGCCTTTGAGCAGGAAGCCCAGCAAAAAAGGTGACCTATTTTATAACATGCCATTTGGGACATGCATTTAACCTCTTATTAAAAGATATGCAAAATATAATTTTGTTGTCTTGAGAAAATGTAGACATAAGACACTCTAAGATGACTGCATAAAGAATTGTGTACTGCACAAAGTACTAAAATATTTGAATCCAGAAACTTAAAATGATCTGCTTCCCTCATAAAGTGTGACCAGCAGAAGTGATCAGTACCTGGTATGGTTCATTAATGCTGTAATACACACAGTGCTGTTTAATTACTTTATTGGTTTAAAACAAAACAATATATATCATGTTGCGAGATGAGGGCTATAAACCTGCACTAGGAGGTTTAAAATGTCCAGATGGGGAAAAACTCTTGCATTTCATTTGTCACAATTTTGTTTTCTAATTCTGTGCATGCTGTCCTAAAGGTAAGGTGAGTACCACGACTCCAGCAGCGGGACAGAGATCCACCGGATCAGTAAAGACAGATGATAAGGTACAAATGCTTCACATTTTAAGGAATTGTCACTTTCTTTTTATAATTGCTTATAACTGTTCTTTTTGTTTCTCTTAAATATGCTACAGAAAAGGCCCAAGAAGAAAATGCAGCAGAGTAACAGCACTGGGAATCTCCGGTAGCCTCCACAGCATTCGTCTTGCACCGGCTGTAGTCCGAGAGAACATGCTGTAGATTCAAGCCCAGGAAAATTTTTTTTGTGTAATGCTTTAGCGGTCAATCAATGATAAACATGAGTCTGTGCATGCGTCACTGCATCACATCTAATAGAGGAACAGCATATAAATACAGGGGTGTAAAGTTGGAGGACTGAAGTCATAAGAAAATGCTGAACACCTTTACAGGCCTCACTTTGAAATATTACCTCATTTTTGTCGTCAAGCGTCTCTGACTGATGTGTGTTAGCAAAGTTCTCGAAAACTATAGTAAATGTGTGTTAAACCATTTAGGCAGTATGTTTTTATGCCCTCCATTTTCATACATGGGCATTTTAATTTGTATAATTGATGATGCAATATGCACAATTTATATACTTTATAACATGTATACAATTATTTATGACTATAGATAACTTGTGCCATAACTGGTCTAAACTTGACATTGTCTCCACCTGCTGGATACACTTTGAACTGCAGCATTGAACACCACTATTATTAATTGTATTTCTGGCTGTTTAAAGCTTTAAAGTTGGTGCTTTTCTTTTGCAGATCTGTTTCAACAGTCAATTCCAAAAGGACACAAAGCCGTCTCTTGAAGCTGAGCGACCAAGCTCTCCTGCTTGGGAGTACCGTGAGGTAAGGCACATACTGAACGACAAATACTGAACACCACAGTGAGGCTAAGTCTCCTTGAATGGATTTTTGACGTCTTCAGACTACCAAGTCGGTCACTGAGCGACGATCTCTCAGGAGTTGCTACAGCCACGATCACCACGGCTCGTGGAGAGGTAAGCGTGATCGCTGTAGAGGTTTGGCCCTGAAAATAAGAAGGCAGTTTCTAAACTATTTGACTTGTTTCCCTGCCAGACCCTGTTTCTGTCAGAAATGAATAAAGATGAAGTCAAACTTGAACTTCTGGATGATTTGGCTTTGTGCCAAATGCAAAAGATTAAGGTGTGTGTGTGTGTGAATATTAGGTATAAATGGTGAAGCAGTTAAACATGTACATGTCTAAATTAACCAATTTTTCTTTCTTTTTAAGGATTTGATGGAGTACCTGTGCAACAAAGTCAAGCTAAATAATACTCAGTGATGTGTCTTAAAATGTAATCCTTGTTTGTGTTTAATATTCTAACTTAATAAATATTTAACTTTTTTCCTGGAGTACTTTTTGGTATGCTGAAAGTTAGACTTTTAAATAAGAGGGACTCTGCTTTAATTTGGCATGACACATTTGGCCTTAGCAAATCCCTCAAACAAATGAGGATTTTAAAAAGATCTCCACAATATTAGTTCACCAGATCAGACAATGCAGCTAAAATTTTTTTTTTTAAATCCTAGAGTAAAATAAATACACTGTCTTTTAAAATACAAATTCAAGTTCAGAATGAAGTCGATCTTTTAGTCATTACTTTTTATATGAAGACTGGAAGTAATTCAGGCGTTTCTACATCTTGGAGAAGTTTCTCCAAACTGAAATGTCAGTGAAGGAAAAAGTGATAACTAAATTGCTTGCAACCTACAAATTCTGACCTACTGCAAGTATTAATTACGTAACACATGATCAACAGTGGATCAGAGTGAATTGCAGAGGTCTTCAAAAGGGTCAACACTGCATACTTACAATTAATGTAATTGTGAAATCTTTGACACTTGTGAAATGCTTGTAATTGCACTTCATTATAGCATCGTACCATATGACAAGATCCAAAAACATTGAAGCAGCAGAATTTGTAAAAACTTTGTGCTGGGCCATTTTTTTTTTTGTCTCTAGGCATTAACACTATTATTCTTTAATTGCTTATCTGGGAAGCACAGGGGACTTTGAGGACACAGGGGACACAAGCACTTCTACACTAGGTCAAGTTTGGAAATGTCAATTAGGTGGAAACTTAAGTGAACAGACCTGTAGGTAGAATTTAAATCCTTGACCCTGGAGGTGTTAAATCTCCATTTTGCAGCTTCAACAAGCCAGCGAAAGAATTAATGTGTAAAAAAAAAAAAAAATTGCATCTGCCTGGAGCTCGTTACTGTTGTTCAGTCCATCATGTTAAGACTGGACAGGCACCTGAGTGGTGTATAGAAATGTAAATGGGTTGTTCTGAGGTAGAATAAACTTACATGAGTGTTTGAGATTAGCAGTGTGAGATTGAGACAAGGTTCTGACTTCAGGATGATGCAGACCATCACTTAAATTGCCATATTTTCTTCACTGAACAGAATCTGACATGCTGTTGTCTTCCCTGTAATCACTGATCATTTTCCTACCAGCACAAGATTCACCATTTTGTCTCACATTTATGGCACCAAATTGATGTTGCTCAGAAGAAGCTGCAATATTCATCCTTGACCAAGTGCATTTGAGTTGTCTTCAATAATGCATGGACTTTCTTGCTCGTACAGGTTCATGACAAATTACAGATTATACATTTATGACTTGCATCATTTTTCAAGATGGCAAATAAAAAGTTTATTTAATCTTAAATTAAACCATGCCCACAAAAACCATATCTTCTAAAGACGTCTTCCTTCTCACACATGAACATGACGTCCCAAATGAAAGAACAGACTAAACTGATTTGGGAGATAATTTTTTATTTAACAACTTCATAAACTTTTTTTCCACAGAAGATACGGTACACGCCTACATCTGCTTTCCACCCAGTTGTTTCATTATACGATTTTTATTTATTTTTATTTTTTTATTTGATGTTTCAGTGCTTTCCCAGCATGCACCTGGGCTGAAGACAGATACAGGCAAGTGAAGACTATTTAAACTAGATCATAACTGCAGCTGTTGAAGCTTAATGACAAACACTTTAATTTTATACACAATGCTGTAGATTCTGGTTTCTTCCAATTCCTTAAAATAACAGTAAAGAAAAAAAAAAAAGTAAAAATCTATAAAGTGGTAAAAATCAATCAAGCACAAATACATACAAACCAACCTAAAAATGTGTTGCTTAACAATGTCCAAAAGATGTTTGACAAAGGACTTTTCTCTTTTACTCTCTCTCTCCCACCCATACACACACACACTTTACAAATAAAGAGGCTTGAGTCCAAGCCCAGAACTGTATGGATTAGTTTTAAATTAACTCTAAACACTACGCTGACAGCAGCATCATGAACAGCAACAAAAAATGTAAGTTACACACCAAGTAAAAGAGAAATTACCTTTTTTTCCTCTTCTCCATCTGATATGAGGTTGCCTGTATGAGGAACTAAAAGGGGCGGTGCCAGAGAGGATAGGGGAGGAGATAGAGGCTCATGTGTGCGTTCACTGGGGAAAGCAGCTTATTCGCTGTTTAAGGCAACCCCCAATCAGATGGGAGTAAAAATAAACAAACAAACAAAAAAAAGGACACACTTTTGTTGATCTGATGTTGTGCAACTAGAAAACTTTTCCTTCTCTGCATCCAGACAGGTTGGGACGGTCATGCTTACTGATGGGCGCACTGCACCCCCGGGCCGTGATGGCTACCCTCTTCGTCGGAGCTGTCGTTGTAGGCTTCGCGCCGATGGCCGCCGGACGTGCTCTGGCTGCTGTCGAATTCCTGCAGGTCCACTTCCTCAGTGTCGCCGGAGATTACGGGAGGCTTGGAGCGCGAGGGCAGCAGATCCTCCAGTTCCTGCAGGCGAAGAGATGATTATCAGAGTTTAATTCACAATTCTACTCCACCCCGTAAACAAAACCTCAGTTTATAGCTGTTTAGCTCGGAGACATTTAACCAAATGGTGAGAAATTCATTCGCATCTGATCCACAAAAACTTGCCAATAAATGTTTGTTCATTGTTAGCTTTCAGCAGTTTATCAGCCTAGACATGCTGAACATATAAAAGCATTTCTACTTTATGAATTATTAAGGGATATCACACAGACCAAACAGAGCACATGAAACACTTTAAGACATCACATGGCATTTTCCCTGAATATTTTTAATTTCAAAGCCCCATAAGACCATTTTATTTGTTTTACTCAAGAAACAGTCAGAAAACATTAAACAAAATACGAAAGACTATCAAATATGCTAAAACTTTCAGTAAAAATAAATAAAAAGTTCTAAGGAACATTATAGGAGGTCATTGACAACCTTATTGCCTTTGAGGAGTGAATCTCACTGTATACACAATATCTGCACAAATGTCTTCAATACAACCTCTCTGTAGATGTGTGTGTATAAACAGTACTTGTGCATTTCGATTTTTACCCCCCCCCTGCTGCAAAACTCCTATTTCATTTAGGATTAATAAAAAATCGTCTTATTTTCATTCCATTACATGTGCTAATCAGATACATGATCATTTTGAAAATTATGTTATTGGTACACAAACTCAAAGATTGTAACATGACAGCAACAAGGTGTTCTTTAGATGCTTCAGGAGATAAAAGTGAAGGAATAACCCAGATAAGGAACGTTCCAGAACACTGAAAAGGTTTGATTCATTGACTGAAGTCATTTCATCCAGCAGTGTGTACATATACTGTTAGGGACGGGCCCTAACTGGTACCTTGGTGGTGGTGCTGGGGTTTAAACCTGGGACTTTCCAAACCACAGCCAGCCTTAACCCTGAGCTCCCCCAATCCCTGTTACTCATAGTTCACTGACGAGGTGTGTACTGTACATATGCTTTAACTCTCCTCCATGTTACTTCCATATCAGAGAACTGTTACCGTGGGCGCGCACACACACGCGCACACAAAACCATAAGTTACATGACTAGGATAATCTAAAATAAGCATTTGGCCATATATATATATTTTTTATTATACCAAGTATAATTTTGAATGAGGGACAAAAACGATTTCTTCTCCATCTTCTCAATACTGGTAGAGTGTGAGGAGAGCATTCCTCCATAACGCATCAGGTTAAAACCAAAGTCCTGACCACTCAAATATGCTGTTTAAGAAACGTTCCACGTGATGAGATAAACGTGTTTGACTATTTACTTCACTCCTCTAGACTTGTGATCATACACCACTACAACTCACCAACAGTTTCTCTGGACTGATCCAGTTGTTCTCTGGGAACTGAACTTCAAATTTGATGAAGAGGTCTCCTTTCTCGAAGGGGTTACGATAATGTGGCATTCCCTCACCTCTTACAACTCTGACAGAACCTGCAACACACACGGGTATCTTATCTCTTTGGACCAAAAACAAAACAAAAAAACCCACACCCACAACTGAAAAGAGCATTCTACACATCACGTCACTCACCAGGCTCGATGACTTTGCCAGCTGGATATTTAACCACAAGCTGTCTCCCGTCCAGATGTTTCAGGACAAACTGAAAACCACAAAGTGCTTCGACCAGTCCGATCTTGTGGGTCATGCAGAGGTCGTGTCCGTCTCTCTTAAACGTCTGGAAAAAGACAAAAAAACATTACATGGCATCACAGACTCCAGGTGCACATAGAAATGCAAATCTCAACTTTGCAAAAATAAATAAATAAAAGAGGACAGAACATGTGGGCAAGTGGGCCAAGCATAACCCACAAACATTTGCCTTGGTGATATTGACCAGTCTAGTGAAGACTACACTAAAATTGCACATCCCCATAAGCCTTCTCAAATAGTTTGAGAGGGCTTAAACAGGAAATTTGTGTTTCACATTTTCCACGAAAGCTTGGGTCAGCATGATCTGACAGGCTATTCTGTAGGGAGAGCTTCAGAAACTTCTGGAGATGACATGAACACAAAGGCTGTAGTGACAAAGGGGCGTTGACATCTGAATGAGACGAATAACAAACTTGACGACAAAGAAAAAAACAAAAAAAAACTTGCAGGATAAAAAACTGTTGCTACTGAACCTGCATCACCATTACTCTTGCACTCTGCATCTAACCAAAGTTGGGCAAAGTACACAAATACCATATTACAGGGGTCAAATATTACTCAAGCAGAAGTAGAAGTCCTCCATCTACTTGTGTGCTTGAGTAAAAGTCCAGAAGGACTCGCCTTATCAAAAATATATCAAAACACAAGGCTTGTACAGCAGCCTTCTATCTCTGCCTCACTGCTTCCTGATTGTAAATGTGCCGTGTTCATCACTGCCTGCAACCAGCCATGCCCGTGTGCGAAAAAAAAGTCGGCATCACTGGTTTCAATGAATAAATCCAGGAGCACAATGATAAATGACCATCCTGATGGTGAATAACCCTAATTTCTGAAAAACCTTTAACGAGAAAGTTTCGAAACAGCTTTGCCAGACATGGCATCTGTTCTAGCACACAGTAAAACACCACGTAGCATCCCCAAACATCTTTACAGCTGACCGCGATGCATTATCGGGATTCCCCTTGCACAATCAGAAATGCAAATGTGCAAAGCATAAAAAAAAAAACCTACGTATTTTTTTAATGTACAATACAATTTGTACATTTGTGTCAAAGGCATACAAGACTCAATCTGTCAAACTTAAAAATGAATCAGATTTACAAACGGGCTCCTGGAACTTCAACATCGTAATCCATAATCTTTCACACCTATTATTTTTTAAAATAATGTAAACGTTACATATAGGAAAAACAAGCCCTTTCACTTATAAATGAGTGTGTGCGTGTACCAGTGCTATGAGAGAACCGGAGAACAGAAAACAGCATGGTCATGACACTCCATCACTGCAAACTGTGTTGCCATCACTCACTCACCCACCCACACACAACCACAGTTAGCAGTCTGTTTGTAATGACATTTGGTCTCAGCTTACATTAATTCAACAAAGCCACGTTGACAGGCTCCAATGCCAAAAGTATGCGCACCCCATAAAATCTCCCTTCACTGAAACAAAAACCTATATAACAAACACCCCTGTACCCAAACCTTGCTCCATAATGACACTGTGTGGAAGAACTTGGGTGTCCTGCACCCTGACCTTGTAATCATGTGTTACAGGGATGTTGCTCTATGCGGTGCTGCGGATGGGCAGCGTACCTCGTGCTCTTTCTCCTGCAGGACGAGAACGATGTCTCCCGGCTCCACCCCAGGCGCCTGATCCGCTTCGCCTCCGAAGGTGATCTTCTGTCCGTGCTTCATACCTTTGTCAACATGCACCTCCAGGATCTTTACCTCCTTCACTACTTTCTTCCCTTCGCACTTTTTACAGCGGTCTCTCTCACTGATCACCTCACCTACACAACACACAGAGTTCATCTTTTTTTAATACATTTATTCGTTTGGCGTGCTCAAATCAAAAAGGAAAAAATAAATAGAAAAATCAACATGATTAAATCATACATACATGTGATCTTGTTTCTGAATAAATGCAATTCTCTTGCACATATTTCTGTGTGTTCAGATCACACAGCATTCACGTGTTCGCTTATTTGAGAACAAACCGAGACACTGCATCAGTCAATCGTCTATACTGTAAACTGTGAATTTAAAATCAAACTACCCAACAAACAGCAATATTTGCCTTATGCTGCAAAAAATAATGCTATAAACTAATGTACTTTTGGCCGAGTGTCCAAAAAGCATAGGTGCCATTTATTAGTTGTTTTTATTTACAAATATTAACATTATATTTACGCTTTCTATATTTACTTTCTAAAATAAATTTTTTGTTATACAAGAGTTGAGTCACTTTAAAAAAATTTTTCTACTTAAATGCAATAAATGCGTCAGTCTCAAAAAAATAGAATTGCGTGAGAATCGTAAGCAGTGTTAAAAAATATATATATAAAATTTTAAGCAACAATGGTGCAGCCCTGGGATCACTAATGAACGATAGCTAGAGGAACTATAAAAAGTAAGCCTTCAGCCCCATCGGAACACTAACCTTCACCGTTGCAGTCAGTGCACACGGACTGCATCTGTTGGACCATGCCGGGAGCCAGCTGTCTGATCATGATGCGCATACCACGCCCCCTGCAGGTCGTGCACTTCTGTACTGCGCCAGTCTTCCCTCCTTGCCTGCAAAAACACAGAACAAATGTTTTTCCCTGGCCTTACTGTTGCACATCTACACAGCAGCACTGAGAGTAGCACAGATTCTAATCACAGGTTTATATTTATGTGCTTGTTCTGATACATGATGACCAAAAAAAAAGCTCATTCACAAATACTTAAGACCAAGACTTGAGACCAAGTTTTCCAGCATCTTCAGGACAAGGGAGCTTGGTAAAGTGACACTTTTATTCTATACTCATCCATCTTTATTATACTAAAGCTAAATATAATTAAAAAAATTAAAACTGATTTTTTTTTGCAATAATGTTGCTAACATTCTAGAAACATATTTCTCAATCCTTACCCATTACAAGTGCTACAAAGGACATTCTTGCTCAGTTGTAATTTGGTTGTTTTTCCATTGTACAAGTCTTCAAGTGTTACCCTATAGACAGGGAAAAGTTTTACATAATTACAAAAATCAAAACATGATGGGTGAAATACATTAATATACTCCTAACAGAACCAGTTCAGAACTAGAAATGAAAAACCAGGTAACACTATCCACTATTACGCATCGCTAAGCTGCTCAAAACACATGAGCGACTCACTTGAGGGGGTGCACCATATCCTCCCCTCTCCGCCTGCCACCGTTCCGGCTGCGCCCCTGACCGCCCATGAAGCCGAAGAGGCCACCGCCAAAAATGTGAGAGAAGATGTCGTCCATGCCGGGTCCTCCTCCGCCCCCTTCTCGCAGGCCTTGCTCTCCATAGCGGTCGTACAGCTCCTTCTTCTCTGGGTTAGTCAGCACTTCGTACGCAAAGCTGATTTCTTTGAACTGAAAGAGAAAAGATAAAAGGTCATCGCACCGCTCCTTCATGTTTACTCTCCAAGTGCCAATGACTTCGTTTTACACAAGTCAATCGCTCAGTCAAGTTCATTTTCATTTGAAACGATTCCTGAATCCTGATTAAAACATTGTTGAATACCAGTTCATTTTGTTCGTTATTACAGAGCAACACAATGCCGGATCTTAAATATTTGCAGATTTATTTAATTGCAGTTTGTCTATAAAAAAATGTTTCTTCAATTTTTTTTAACTCTGTCATCAGATCTGAAAAAAAAAGCACATTCTAAAACTTCTGGTTAAATCTTCAAAACCCTTTTTGTTTCATTATACATGAAAAGTAATCAGTGTTACATTTCACTTCCAAAAATCAGTATGGCTTGTTTATAAATCTTTACCTTGTCTCCAGCATTTGGGTTCTTGTCAGGGTGATATTCTTTTGCTAATTTGCGGTAGGCCTGAAACAATATGCACAGTACACATGGTTAAACAAACAGCTCCAATAAGGGAACTGTATTACCAATGAGAATTATGTTAATGTATATGAAAAAAAGTTAATCACAAAAGCAACTTGTATTACATTAAAAAACTCCCATTTAATCACTTAGGACTTGCTACTATTATTTATCAATAATTCTGCACAGAAACAAACATACAACCACCCATCATAATTACTATTTTTCACTTTCTGAATTACTGTTTTTATGCCACAAAATGATAAGCCATCAGAACATACACTTGTGTAATTACAGCTATATTAGGACAGTATATATTTACTTAAAATCTATTGTGATGTAGAATTCCAAATGTTTGTAGTATTGTTAGCACAGTGTAAGAATCAATGTGCAAATTTGTCCATCATGTAGTAACTTATTAATGAATACATTCATTTTGAAAGGTCTTCAGTGACTTATACATATAAACATTCACATAAACCTAGTGAGATTTTATATAATTGAATTTCAGCAAGTGTCCTGACTTCAATATACACTGATCAGCCATTAACACCACAGCCAGATGAATTTACCAACACTGACCAACTATAGATCAGTAAAACAGATGACAGAATCATGAGCACCCAAGGCCCATCTCACCCGACACAATGCACAAAAATGCCAATACAGCACAAACCGGCAAATTAGTCAAAACTGCACATGGCAGAAAGGCACTAGAACACCCACCGTAGTGTTCGGCAATATGACATAAAATCAGTATCAGGATTAATTGAATGCTAAACCTTAATTATGATTGAAGAATGAGTGCCTCATATTTCACAGGCAAATGGTCCAGGAGGAAAAAAGCCCAAGGCACTTACACGGCTTCAGACCCCACTGATCCAAATCCGAGCGAGCATCCATGGGCTACGCTGGACAAACAACATGGATCTAGTGAAGCGCCATCCAGCACCCCAAAGCATCCACCACTAACTCCCCAGTGTCAGGCATCACAAATCTTGTATAGTCAGAGCTGTTCCCTTGAAACAAGAGGAACCTAAAACCTGAGTGGTTTTAATGTTAATGGTTTGAAAAGTTCACATCAAAGTTGCTGATTATAAAAGTCGAGAGCGGGGTCTACATGACACACCACCAGTGTAAATACAAGCGGCAACCACCGATCAATCACTCATCACCAAATACATCCTAGTAACTAATCACCAATAAATCCCAACAATCATCGATCACCACAGCTTCTTTGATAACAGTAATAAAAGCGAGTGGTTCTTTCCGAAACCATTTCCTGCATGTCTGTTCCACAACTACTCACCACCACAATGTTAATTTTCCATTAAATCCATTTTTTTTGTAAATTATGTATTTTAACTGTGTGAAATACCAGAACTAGACCTCATTGTCTTTTATACATGTTCCAGTTCAGATTCAATTATAAAAATATGATAAAAACAACACCTTAGACAACACACAAAGCACGATGACGCAAATAATCACTGCGTTTTCATGAATTTACCCCCCCCCCACACACACACACTACGTGACGTCACCAGGGGGCCTTCCTTTATTTAAAAAAGATCAGACAAATTGGTTATAAACCTTGGTGATACTTTGGCACAACGCCATCTATAGCTAGTTCCTTGTTACCGGTTTAACCACCACGTGAGGTGGCTGACTGGTTAATAAAATCGCAATGACGTATGAAATATGCGTATTTAATACTAATTTTGAAAAACTAAAAGATGTAGATTTAGATGTTAAATGTCCGGCTAGTGTCATGGTAGTTTTACATTGCGTAACTAACTGTGTCATAGTGAACAACTTTTGTTAGCTTTACTCGGCTAGTTAGCCTAATATACTGCTAGTTAACCAACGACACGTTGCGCTTGATGGCTAGTTGTAATCCCGTAATCACGACTTGTGAAGCTTAATGTGAACTTTACTCAATTCTTTGCCATAAACAGATTATAAAAAAAAGAACGGAAAAAAGAGACAACGAAATCAGGCCTAGTTAGCTGGCCAGTTAGCCAGGCCGGCATTAGCACGGCTATGCTAATCACATGCTATGTAGCTAACAAGAAACGTCACAAATAAACCTGACCAGTTGAATAATTTGTTAAAGAAGGGCGCACAAACATCCAGAGATATTCAACCAAAGTAAGTTATAAAACGTATTTCTGGAATATTCCGAGGTGCCGGCAAGCTTTACCAGGCCTCGTTTCATCCATGTACGGCGTTACATCAAGGGCCGTGTCCTAAACCATCATTAAAACTACTATATTGTGCACACAGGCCAATATACAACAAGAGCCTACCGAGGGCACGTCAACAGGAAGTGTACGGCAATTGGGAACACGGCCTCTTCTCGCGCAAGTTACCTAGCTTATCGGCTAATCCGTCCTTCCTGATACCAATATCCTCACGTCAGAATCGGATAAAGGTTTAAAAAGAACCGTTACTCGAGCGAAGACGATTTCTAACACGTGAATTTACCTTCTTGAGTTCATTTTCAGACGCTGAAGGAGAAACCCCGAGAATGTCGTATAATTTTGTGTCGGCAACGTTCGCCATGGTGAAGCTCAGCGCAGGGAGGTGAAGAGAGGAAACAAGCGCATGCGCAGTCCATTTACTTTAACCTCCCTGACGAAGGATGGAGGATTGTGCGCCTGCGCGTTGTGACGTAGTTAATGCTTCCTTCAAGTTGTCCTTTAGTTTTAGGGTAAAATCGTGTTTACGAGCTGATTAATGAGTCACAATTTCAAGTCAAGTCATGTCTTAAGTGTGATTCATACTATATAGCTGGTATTTATTTGTATGCAATACACAGTAGACAAGACTGCATAAGGTACCAATATTTATGAGAGCTAACCATACAATATATACACATGATGATAAACACATGATACAGTACGTGGAGGGGAAACAAGTCTGTAAACTATCAACTGTTAATAAAGGTTGTTATGAAAGAAACATTAAAACCCTCACTATTTGCTTATCCTGTTCAGGTTGGTGTGAAGCCTGGAGCCTATATACCATTAGACTCGGGGCACGAGGTGCGACACAGTGTGCCAATCCATCGTAGGGCACACAAGAACACACACAGTTTTCAATCTGCATGTTTTTAGGTGGCACAGTGGTGTAATGGTATTTCCAGGGTCCGGGTTTTATTCCTGCCTTGGGGTCTGTGTGCATGGAGTTTGTATATTCTCCTGTGCTTGGTGGGGTTCCTCCACGTGCTTCGATTTCCTCCCACAGTCCGAAGATACAGATTATGCCAACTGGGTTTTCCAAATTGCCCGTAATGTGTGAATGCGTGCATGGATATGTTGATTGGAGGTCCTAACACGATTATAAAATGAAAATAAATACAATGGTAATCATCATTGCTCTCCATGGTCCCTATTTGGACTACAGAGGTTCCTAGATGGATGAATGAATGGATGTCATTCTTTTGACTGGGGGAGGAAAGACATGACATATTCTCCCCATGCACCTGTGATGGAAACCGTGAAGCTGTAGATGGTGGCGTTTAATTTTCACAAAGAGGTCCACAAATGCCCTGAACATACATTTTCCCATGAATGCAGAATGCACAGAGAAAATCTCTGACATCTCTAAGCATGGTGATGCCTTAATGTTTTTCAGTGTTTTATAACTCAGGTGGTCAGAGGCTGTTATAGGTTTTTTTTTTTTTTTTTTTGCTGGGGTGACTCAGGGGTGGCGAATAGATGTGTAGTCTTTGCCACAATGTGTTGTGCACATAATGTTTTAATATGCATTAACGTTCTAATTATAATAGGTTAAAATATAAGGCTACAGACATACAAATGACCAGTGATAATCAGTCTCCTATTTGAATGAACATTAAAAATGAGAACTAAACAGGACATCTTTCTCAGCTCATTTACAAAAATAAAGGTTATTACATAGTCAAATGCTCTAATCAAACCACCAAACCAAACATGGCATTAAGAAAACACTGAGTTTTATTTTTCTCTAAATGAACTCAAAATGACTAATCTGAATGATTTAATATACTATACCTGTATACCTATACCGTTCTGTCTACTGATGGAAGACATTAACTTGGACATATTAAATAAAGAATATATACAGTATATATAAAACCCACAGTTCTGGGCCTAATTAAGGCAGTTAAAATCATGAAATTTATCCTGAAGAACAATCTGCAAGGCATTGGCCAATCCGTGCCATGGAAAATAGCAACAGAAAACAATCAGAATAGGGTCCCAGAGGAAAATCATATATAGGAAAGATAGAAGGTAATTATGAAAAATAGATAAAGCACCAACAGACACACTATTTTAGTTAATCCTACTTATCCAAGTGTTCCACACAGTAATCTACAGTACCAGTCAACAGTGTGACACATCTACTCACAAACCTGGTGGCCTTATTTAATTTAATTGTATTGTTTTTTTTCTTATGAGATGATACACAATTCTGTTATTTTATAGGTTTTATGCTGGGTAACTGGTAGATGTGCTCCATAATAGGGCATCTATTTTGTGTGAGGAGTTCTATGGCTCTCATCATTCTCTGGGCACAAGGCTGAAGTTGGCAGTAAGATCAGCTATATGGGTCAGAGGGCACCTTGAATAAATGTCTGAGATTACATAAAGTGCACATACATAACAGGGTAAGACAAGTGCAGGACAAAAGAGTAGACAGGTGGACCCTGTGCCAAGCGTTTATGTGTGGACTGGATGGTCCGCTGTGGTGACCCCTTCCCGGGATCAGCCAAAAGACCAACGACAAGTACTGTATATCTGTTGCTGCATGTAGTGCTGTTGCTCTGTGAGGGTAGATGATTCTACCCGCAGTTCTGCTGCATTTGCTCTCACCACTCTGTGAGTATGTTCTGCTTTTCTGTCCACAACATTCACAGTGATGAAGTGAAGCTGTCCGTTCAGCACCATGGGAAAGGAGTGTGGTTTGTTTGGGTGCACAGGTCGTAGGCCATCTGTCACAGAACCCCCCCCCCCCCCCTCCAAGGTTATGGTTGAGGTGGAAGTAATCCTGCAGGGAGCGAGTGTAGAGAAGCCTGAGCTGTGATGATTTGGCCAAGGTAGCTTGCTGACTTTCTCTCATGCCCAAGTCCCAGGGTGGCAAAAACTCATTGTGATTAGGATATCTGTAGATGTAATAAATATATCTGTAGTAAGTAGAGCAGTAAGTGTAGCTGTAGCATCAGTTTGGCCATGTGTGCTGCATAAGGTAGTGTATCAGCCACTCAAACGGGTATATATATATATTTTTTACATCAGTCCCAGGACTGTTTGCTGTGTTACGCTACGCAGGTAATAAACAGCATAGATGTGTGAGACCTGGTCGCATGCCTTCATAATTCTGTGTGACATAACTCCTGTGGCCAGCTTCACTTAAAAATCTCTACACATAGCATTCGAAATTCCAGACTGGAGTCAGAATCACACAAACACACAGCGAACCTGTGTCTCACACTGACGACTGACTAAGACACTATGCTTTAAAAATGCGTTTTTTAAATGAATTAAAAAAAAAAAACTATAGGAATAAAAGAGCACTAAAACAAATCAAGAAATAATTACACATTTATTCACAAAGGACCAACAGAGGTTTTTAGATGGATGGATTCAATAATAATTAAGTAGTTAATACTAACGGACTGCGAAGTGTAATACCAAACCAGACTAACAGATGGAGGAGATGCTTGGTGGGTTTCCTGCAGGTGCTCCGGTTTGTTTCCACAATCCAATCCACAGACATGCAGATTAGGCTAATTGGTGTTGCCAAATTGCCTGGAGTGTGTGAACAAGTGTGTGAGTGAGTGTCTGTGTATATGTGTGTTCCCTGTGATGAAATGACCCCATTCAGGGTGTGCCCCTCCTCGGAGCCCTAAGTCTCCTGGGATAGGCTGTTGGCCCTTTGCGATCCTGTATACAGAGTGCGTGAGTGAACTGCTGCCCTATGATTGGCTGGGTGGATAACTGCAAGGATGTAGTTCAATTCCAATAAAGTGGATCGTAAGGGTAAGTTAAAAATATGGAACCGCATATTATCTGCATGAGACAAGAAACAACAACATCATCAACAATAATAACAACAAATATTTTATAACAACAACAACAACAACAACAACAACAACAACAATAATAATAATAATAATAATAATAAAGTATACAATATAGTGGTTTACACTAACAGCCTGCTGCATGCGATACCAGACCCGACCAGCAGATGGAGACAGAATCGTGATTGATGATTACGTTCGCTTCAGTACTGTAGCGAACGTAACGTATTTATTTACAGCCCAATTAATAAAATCTATTTAACTTAGACCATAATTTCTGTTTGCGTTAATATAACGATACACCCGATTTTTCTAGGTAATTTGAATGTAATAATATTATAATGTAACGATATGTGTCCAGGGACTGTTATTATGAAAGGACATTTGGTCGAGCTGATCAGTTTCACTTTCACTCAGACTGATACTGCATATGTCTGTAGAACCGGACGTTATTGTTTTATCTCTCATTCCTGCTGCTGAAGATCGAAGGAAAACATGGGTCACATCGTTTTGGATGTTTTTTTGTTTATTTTAGGATTCTCTTTGGAATTCATTATTATATTATTTCCGTGTTTAATCTACTTAGCCATAGTCCTAATCATTCGTGTGAGTATCAATACTATTCTTATGTATTATTGAACAGTCAGGTATTAGAAACGTTATAAAGCGTCGTTCCTTTCATTTAAAGGGGCATGTTGCGTCACAGAGAGGTGAGGTCATGGGTGTCTCAGTGGACTCTGGATTCAGGGCATGTGTCAGTGTAATGTCATCTGTATTCAGACCATTAAAACCAGTTCTCATAATCCCATGACACCCAAAGAAATGCCTTTTTCTTCCTGGTTTCTAATTGAAACATCTATGAACCACTAGATTGTACACATACTGTACTCACTTTCACTTTTAAATGTTTGCTTTAGGTATCTCTGACTTGTCTGGCAGGAGATAATGGTGAGTCTCCTCTACTAGAGCACAGATCTGAACTTTTCCATATTCTATTCTATAGTATTTATAATTAAAAAGGTCCCCCCCCCCCCCCCAGGGAGCCAGGCTTATTTCCAGCATTATGAGCACCAAGAACGCGCTGTCAAGGTGAATAATTGTTATTTCACTCTTAAACTAATTAAACTAATGAATTAATCACTGTGAATGAGCTGATATTATGAAAACTGTAATGATTTATAACAAGCGCTTTGATATAAACTGAGATTTGCAGCTGCACAACTGTCCGAGCTGCTGTTATTAATAAAAATCAGTACATTCTGGTCAGTCGGAATCCAGAAATCGTCTTCATATATTGATAGACATACAGTATATGGTCGAAAGTTTGTGGACACCCGACCATCACACCCATATGCCCTTGTCGAACATCCCAATCCAGCTTTATTCAGGCTGTTATAATGCGCTTCACTCTTCTCTTCTAAGAAGGCTTTTCACTAGGTGTTGGAGCGTCGCTCTGCGGATGTGATGTCATTCAGCTAAAATTAGTGCAGCATTAGTGAGCCCAGGTGCTGAGATGTTGAGGCGGCTCCAGTTCCACATCATCCCAAAGCTGGTGGTTCAGTGGGGTTGAGTTCAGCGGAGCATCATCAGTCTGGATAAGGGTTTGGGCCTCTCAGTTCTAGTGAAGGAAAAGTGTAACGCAACAGTGTACGAAAGTATTCTATAACTTGTGAGCTCGTTTTTGTGGGTGCGGTTTGAGGAAGAACCACATAAGAATGCGATGGCCAGGTGTCCACATACTTTTGGGAATATAGTGTATGTTACAATATCATTTGCCAAATATTATATGCCGTAGTCATACAGACTGCAAATGAGCTTACACTGTTGTTGTTGTTGTTGTTGTTGTTGTTGCTTTAGAGACTTCTGAATGAACTTGGACAAAATGAATGTAGGTTTCATCCAGTACAGAGCACAGAGCCGACATTGTCACAGTGTATCGTGTCTGTATAAAAAGGCAGTTCAAATCTTATTATTATTATTATTATATATATTTTTTACAGGGAACCAGTTTAAGTTTGTGTTCATGAACCAAGGACGACATGTAAAGGTAAAACCATGCATCAACTAATTAAGCAGGTGATCTAAATATCACATTTATAAAAGAAATGTCTAGTTAATGTAGCATAAACTACAAAACAAAGTGCTAACACTGGAGACTCCTTACATTCATGTTAGATTTGTACATAAACATGAATTTACAGAATAAAGTGCGATGAAAGTTTTTTTTTTTCGTTTATGTGGACTTATTAATGAGGTGCTACTATAGTAACAATCGTAAAATGAGATAAATCTGTAAACTGGAGAGTGTGTAAGAATTCAGCATTCCTGTGATAGAACTGATTTTATACAACAGATAATAATTTGTAGATTACCAGGTCATCTGCTAAAAGCCTTTAAGTTTGCAAATAATCTTAATTTTTCATTTTCGTTGCAGCAGGATGAAGTTGATTCCGTACCAAGGAAAGGTAAATTATCCCACTCATTGTGGACCTGAGTTTATTGTATATTAAGTACAATATGGCATGAACAAAAAGGGAAACAAATTGGAAATGCCAGATGCTTATGGTGGCACAGCAGCATTTCCAAATGGTTCATTGTGTGTGGTGGCACTTGGCAGACGATCCTGACTTGGGCCATGAGCACCCTGGCATGTGCTCCAGGCCTCCCGCAGTATAGATGATGGATGAATGCCTTTTTCTCTATATCTCTAAAACATTTATACACTTACACTTTGTCAATTCAGTTTCAGCTGTATGGTCAAAGCCAATCAGATTCTATGTGATAGTCACTGGAAATGACAAAAACTGTCACAAGGATGTTTTGCGACGTCTGTGCATCAGTACCAGAGACATAGTGCCTTCTGTGGATGAGTGTGACGTCATCCTTGCTTTCATCCCTATCGTTTCTCGAGCTGGTACTGACATTGCAACGGCTCTCATGAATATACCAGGTACAGTACCTGTTCACGAGGAGAAAGAGAGACCTTTTCATGTTAACTGCTTTAAAAAAGTGCAGCCATTTTTTCTGATTGAAGCGTTGACTGTATTATATACTGTAGTTCTTATGTTTTTCTTCCTAGACAACCGCCCTGCTGTTATCGTGGTGCTCCATCACACTTTTGATCGGGATTATGTTGCTCCAGACAGCAGACGCACAATTAACAGGAACAACGTGTTGGCTGTGGATTGTCTCTTTCATGAAGACCAGGGACTGCTGCAATGTCCACGTAACACAGAGGCACTGGACGAAACAGCGAAGTATTTACAAGATATCAAACAAGCTTCAGGGCAGTGGCAGATCAGTCAGTTATGGCAGTGTGTTAATGCGTTATGGAACAGATGGTCAGTTGTTCAAGCCCCAGCACCCGGCTGTTGAGGCCTTGAACAAGGCCCTTAGACCTATCTGCTCCAGGGGTGCTGAATCCTGCCTGACCCTGCACTCTGACCCCAGTTTCCTCACTGAGATATGTGTAAAAAATTATTTCCCTTTGCTGTAAGGTACATGTGACAAATGATTGAACCTTAATCTTAAATGGCTAGAGTGGTGTTGTAGCTGGATAGGAATAAAGATCAATCCTTTACATTTTTTCCATGGAAACTAAAGCGCATGCACTGTTAACCTCCAAATGCATCTACTGTTGGACCTGCTGTTGGAAAAAAAATTACAAGTCAACACCTTCTGACCAATCAGAATCAAGCATTAAACTTTACTGTAGTGTACAATTATTGCTAAAGCATGTTTTTAGCAGTCATACATCATACTGCGTGTCTGCAGGTTTGTGGACACTGGACCATCATGCCAGTGTCTACCTTGTAGTGCCTTGTTAACATTAACGGCTATTATATAATCGTATATAGTAAACTCGTATATAGTATATAGTAAATTTGTGATTATTCAGTAAAAAGAGCTTGAGTGAGCCGAGTGAGCGTCTGTACAACTTTGCGGTAAAAGTTGTGGGAAGCACCGTGTATGGTGTGATGGACAGGGGTGCACATACTTTTGGCTATATGGTGTATTTGTTGTTAATAGGGTTCATCAAAATAAAATGAATTACATCCAGCCTTATACTGTATTGTCATCCAAGAATTTATTATTTGTGACATTAACAATATTGATGAAGCTGATAGTATTGTGAATATTTGTAACTGAAATCCTGTAATTCTGCATAAAAGACTGGATTTACACTGGATTGCGCTCACTCTCTCTCTCTCTCTCTCTCTCTCTCTCTCTCTCTCTCTCACACACACACACACACACACATGCATTCATGAAAATATTTTCTAGCAGCATTATTTACGATAATTGACAATGATTTATTCATATTTCTTTTGTATTCCTTTCTGCAATATTGGAAGTAAATCACATTGACAATCCCAGATTATGTCGTCCATTTTATTCCTACATTTACATTTCCAAAATATCTTGATCCTTAAGCAGTCACTGGTTTAGAAGTCTACAAGTGTTTCCATATGAGAACAACATGCTCAGAAAGCAGACGACATTTACATCATGTATAATTAAGTCTTTTATTTCTATAGCTGTACTTACAAATCATGCTTACTGTAGATGACAGACTATGAGTTTATCGATATTATATAAAAGCCAGATGCTTTAATCCATGTTTACAGCAACACACACAGTTAGGCATTACACATCCACTCACTCAGCGTGGCCTGACATGTCAAGTGTACTGAGCTAGAACACAGAGACACACACTGGGCTCAGCATCAACAGGAAATAGGTGAAGATACAGGAAGAACTGAGACTTAAAAACATCGAGCGAGAAGCCGTGAGACTCCAGTTTATTAATGCAGTTCACATGGACAGGTTTTCCCAGAGACATTACATAAACCAGCAGGTATTAGTATACTGTATGTTATTTATTTGTTTATTTACTTATTATAAAAAATTCAACCTTTGCATTCTTATTGAGGTTCTTTTAAATCATGGGAGATAAAAATCATTGTACGCAAATAACACTGGTTATACTTGGTTAAAGTTTCAATTATATTGATATTTGTGAATAAATAAATATAAAAGTATAAAGTATTAATAAAAATACATCATTTGCATTTACAATTGTAACTGTAAAAGGTTTAATACATTACAAAATGGTGTGGAACTTCTAACAGGGCAAAGGGTTTGGGGTTCCGTCAATGGCAAAGAAAGGCAAAGCTGCATATGTGTATTTTATTTGTATTAACAACAACAATAATAATAATAATAATAATAATTGTCTATTTTTTTTAATCCAAAGAGGTCCAAGAAACGTGGGGCAGGGTCTTGTGCTTCACTTTCTGTAGCCACGCGACAAAAGACGTTCAAAGTGTGAAGTCTGAAAGTTTGACTGCTTGAGGTTCAGCTTCCGTCATGATGCTTTCAGGTTTGTCAAGTTTTTTTTGTATTTTTTTTTCTTTTGTCTGGTTAGCATTTCAGAAACTGCTGGTTTCCTAGGAATTTCACATTCAACTATATGGGCTATAAAACAAAACCAAACACTGCTCCACCTCTGGCGCCATGTGATTGTGCTAACGCTGTCAGTATGAAAGACAAACCAATGGCGCGCTGTCCCTGCATGATGGGCGGACACAAGCAAAACAAACAAAGCCACATTACCGATCCAGCCATGATAATGATCACCCATTCAAATAAAAAAAAATATTCATCACATACACAACAATACACAGTGTGATATGCAGTGAAATGCTCACAAGACTGTTTGTGACCTAAAAGGAAAGGAAATAAGAAGAGGCAAATGCCACTAGAAAAGAATGTAAAATATAAAATCTACAACATGTAGTAATACATAGAAAATAGAGATGTATAACAATGTAAAAAATATAAACTGTATAAATAAACTGTATAAAGTATATGGAATGTGTGATGTTGGAATGTTAGAAACTGCATGCATGTGTGTACCTGGTCTGGACGTCCATATTCCATTAAGACATGAATGTGTCCCCTAATCAAAAGAGCTCATAATGCAGGATTAACAGAACACTTACAGTAAATGTATAAACACCACTGATCTTAAACAGTTACTGTGTCGTTTTGTTTCCAGGATCAAATGTACTGCAGTTCTTCATGATGGTATTCGGGAACACGCTGGGTGCCGAGATCGACGTCATAAAGCGGCTGAAAAATCGTCTTCCCCTCCGTGAAGTGTGTAAAGAGGAAGAGTGTGACGTCATCATCGCTTTTGTCCCTATTGTGTCTCGGGCTGGAACGGACATCGAAGCTGCTCTTCAAAAGATTCAGAGTAAAGATTGCAGTCCAATATACAATACAGTAGCATCAACTACACTAATGATTTTAAAAGACACTGGTGTATAACCCTGAACACAAGCAATTACTACTGAGATAAAAAAAAAATCCTCTAGAATATGATGTACTAAAGCTGCTGAGAGTCTCCCTGCTCATTAGTTCTCTCTTCTGACGTCTCTTTCTTCCAGCGAGTCGGCCTGTGGTTCTCGTGGTGCTCCATCATACGTTTGACACAGACTACATTGCACCTGATAGCAAACATCGTGTAAACAGAGAAGGTGTGCTTGCTGTCGACCTCTTATTTTATGAAGAGATAGGACTGCTCCCAAGTCTGCACAATGACGAGGCGCTGAAATCCATCACTGATTATCTGATCTCTATGAGCGCTTCACCTGATGCCCTGGTAGGTGTTGGACAGCTCACAAAGAAAAGCACTCAACATTGTTCTGTCCAAATCCCACACCATCAGCCTGAATTCACAAACGGCTCCAGACCACAGCTCTCCAAAAGGGGGGTCTACCATGCAGTTGTACTTTTAATTGTTTTAGTTATTCTGTTATTTTTTTGAAGCTTTAAAATGAAAAGCACATTAAAATGCAACTACGATACGATAATACTTTGTATATTTAAATTCACGTTGTGATCATCAACAACAACAACAACAACGAAGTAAAAATAAATGGAGAAGCTAAAGAGCTCATTAGCACATTAGCATAAAATTTTCTGCTTGCAACTATTGGCTAACTAGCTAGTGACATCTAACATAAAATATCATAACACAACTAAAAGAATTTGAATTAAAAATCATAAATGAAGAAATGATCTGTCATAATTTGTCATCTTCATCATCAAATGCCACTAAAATCATCATCATCATCATACAGGAACTTAAAAAAACCCAAACAGTCATGTTTAACTTTCCAGCTTTGATTAAATTATGTATTGTGCATTAAATATGCATTTAATTAAAATACACACGATGATGAATAAAACAATGTTTACCTAATTATATGTATTACATAATTGTATGTTTATATATTTTTTTGTCTTATGTCATATTGAAAAATGTTATATGATTAGTGACACACATTCATCAAACTATTTTTTGTCAGTGTTATAAACAATGTACTGTACATTTTATTATTTTTTTTTAGAGAAGAATTCTGTCCCAGAATTTCCTGGACATCTTTCAAACCAGGAACGACTGATATCTCATCAATATTTCTTATGTATTCTTTTCTGTAATATTGGAAGCATTCTTAAAATAAATAAAATCAACCATTTTAGATTATGTTTTTTTTTATTCCTTCATTTACATTGCACATTTAAACCAAAATAGGATTCTTAAGCATTCATTGGTTCTGTGTTTAGAAGCCTACAAGCGTATCAGAACGGCACTTTCAGAAAGCAGACGACACTTTTGCTACGGCTGTATTTTCAAAACATGCCTCTTATAGACATTATATAAAATATGGATGCTTTAATCTGAGTTTTTCCAGCAGAAAAGAGAATTTTAGACATTACACATCCACTGACTCAGAGTGGCCTACCATATCAGCGTTAAAGTTAAAACACAGAGACACGTCTTGGGTACGGCATTAACAGGAAGCAGGTCTAAGAAGGAGGAAGAACCCATAAAAACACTGAGTAAGATAATGTGAGAGTCCAGTTTATTATTGCAGTTCACACGAACAAGTCTTCCCGGAGACATTACCTAAACCAGCAGGTATTAGTATACTGCATTTTATTAATTCATTTACTTACTTTACTAAAAATTCAACATTTTCTTTTTTAATGAGTTTTTTTTATTATTATGGGAGATTAAATCAAAGTTCAAATCGAATTTCACTTGCAGCACTGGTTATATTTGTTTAATCTTTAATATCTGTTTAATGTTTCAAAACAGGTGATTAAATAAGTATAAATATATTTCATAAAAATAAAAAAAACATTTCAACTTAAATCTAAGTACAATTCTACCCAACTGGAAAGTTTAATATGTTTAATATGGTACGAAATGGTTTGGGGGTCTGTCCAGGGAAAGTAGATGTGTTGTGTGTAGTTTACTTGTATTAAAAAAAGTGCACTTTTTGTTGATATTTTTAATCTAAAGAGGTCCACAAAGGGGTTGGTGAACAGGATCTTATGTAAAACTGACAGTCAAACTAATTACATATTTTCTGCAATCACATGACAGTGGGAAAGTGGAAAGTTGTGAGTGTGAGGTTTGACTGCTTGAGGTTCCTCTTCCATCAAGATGGTTTCAGGTTTGTCAATTTTTGTTTGTCTTTTGTTTTGTTCTTTTGTTTTCTCTGGTTAGCATTTCAGAACCTGCTGGTTCTCCTGGGGTTTTCACATTTGGACTATATTGAATCTACAAAGAGTTACGTGTGAAAAAAACAAAACAAATGCAATTCCATATTGATTAACGTACACGCCAGACAAAACAAACAAACAAACAAACAAACAAACACACAAACAAACAAACAAACAAACAATGCCCATTATGCCACATTATCAATCCAGCCATGATGATGATCACCCCTGCAGGTGTATACCGTAGTCTAGAGATTCTCTGCTGTCATTGTCTGGACGTCCATCTTGAAATAAGACATGAATGTGTCTTCTAATCAAAAGAGCTCATAATGCAGGATTAACAGAACACTTACAGTAAATGTATAAGCACCACTGATCTTAAACATTTACACTGTCATTTGTTTCCAGGATCAAATGTACTGCAGTTCTTCATGATGGTACTCGGGAACACGCTGGGTGCCGAGGCCAACGTCATAAAGGGGCTGAAGAAACGTCTTCCCCTCAGTGAAGTGTGTAAAGAGGAAGAGTGTGACGTCATCATCGCTTCTGTCCCTATTGTGTCTCGGGCTGGAACGGGCATCGAAGCTGCTCTTCAAAAGAATCAGAGTAAAGTACGGTCCAATATTACAGTAGCATCAACTACACTAATGATTTTGATAGACACTGGTGTATAACCCTGAACACAAGCAATTACTACTGAGTCAGAAGAAAGAAAAAAAAAACTCTCTATGAACTCTAGAATATGATGTACTAAAGCTGCTGAGAGTCTCCCTGCTCATTAATGAAGAGATAGGACTGCTCAGAAACCAGCGCAATGACGAGCTGCTGAAATCCATCACTGATTATCTGATCTCTATGAGCGCTTCACCTGATGCCCTGGTAGGTGATGGACAGCTCACAAAGAAAAGCACTCAACTTTGTTCCGTCCAAATCCCACACCATCAGCCTGAATTCACAAACGGCTCCAGACCACAGCTCTCCAAAACGGGGGTCTACCTTGCACTCATATTAATTTTAATTGTTTCAATTATTCTGTTACTTTTTTCTGCTTTAAATTTGAAATGGAATTAAAATGCAACTATGATCATCTTTTGTATAATCAAATTCATGTTGTGATAAACAACGAAGTAAAATAAATAAATAAATAAAAGAGCTAATTAGCACATTGGCAATAAATATACTACATGCAACTATCGGCTAACTAGCTAGTGACATCTACCATAACAACAAGTTATAATATAACTTTGAGGTCTTGTAATAACCTGTATTAATTTATCATCATCATCATCATCATCATCATCATCATCATCATCATCATTATTATCATCAACAATGACCATTATTTTTAAACAGAAAGTAAAAAAAAAAGTGCAGGATGATGAATTAAACAATGTACAACATAATTATGTATTATACAATTATATCTGTACTGTATATACATTTTTGCTTTTGTTTTAATTGATATTCTTGCTCACTTATGTCATATTGTAAAATGTTATTTGTGAAGATAATTAGTGACACACATTCATCAAACTATTTTTTGTCAGTATTATAAACAATGTAAGTTTTCTTTATTAGTCCAACGTCTCTAAATCCAGGAACGACTGATATCTCATCAATATTTCTTCTGTACTCATTTCTGCAATATTGTATTCTTAAAGTATTCTTAAAATAAACCACATGAACTGTTTCACATCACGTTGTCCTTTTTTATACCTATTTTAACATTGCATGTTTAAACCAAAATAGGATTCTTAAGTGTTTGTTGGTTCTGTGTTTAGAAGCCTACAAGATTTTCTGTATCAGAACATCACTTAAAAAAAAGCAGACA
>JAAGKR010002705.1:44940-63617 GCA_011419295.1 Clarias macrocephalus
GGGGGTCTACCTTGCACTCATATTAATTTTAATTGTTTCAATTATTCTGTTACTTTTTTCTGCTTTAAATTTGAAATGGAATTAAAATGCAACTATGATCATCTTTTGTATAATCAAATTCATGTTGTGATAAACAACGAAGTAAAATAAATAAATAAATAAAAGAGCTAATTAGCACATTGGCAATAAATATACTACATGCAACTATCGGCTAACTAGCTAGTGACATCTACCATAACAACAAGTTATAATATAACTTTGAGGTCTTGTAATAACCTGTATTAATTTATCATCATCATCATCATCATCATCATCATCATCATCATCATCATTATTATCATCAACAATGACCATTATTTTTAAACAGAAAGTAAAAAAAAAAGTGCAGGATGATGAATTAAACAATGTACAACATAATTATGTATTATACAATTATATCTGTACTGTATATACATTTTTGCTTTTGTTTTAATTGATATTCTTGCTCACTTATGTCATATTGTAAAATGTTATTTGTGAAGATAATTAGTGACACACACACATCAAACTATTTTTTGTCAGTATTATAAACAATGTAAGTTTTCTTTATTAGTCCAACATCTCTAAATCCAGGAACGACTGATATCTCATCAATATTTCTTCTGTACTCATTTCTGCAATATTGTATTCTTAAAATAAACCACATGAACTGTTTCACATCACGTTGTCCTTTTTTATACCTATTTTAACATTGCACGTTTAAACCAAAATAGGATTCTTAAGTGTTTGTTGGTTCTGTGTTTAGAAGCCTACAAGATTTTCTGTATCAGAACATCACTTAAAAAAAAGCAGACAACCTTTACATCCTGTATTAATAACCAAAACATGTCTACTGTCAAATGACAGACTGTATGAGTTTATAGACATTATACAAAAGCCTGATGCTTTAATCCATGTTTTTACAGCAACACACACATTTTTAGACATTACACATCCACTGACTCAGCGTGGCCTGACATGTCAGCGCTGTACTGAAGCTAAAAGACAGAGACACGTCCTGGGTACAGCAGGAAATACTGTAGGTGTAAGATACAGGAAGAACTGATAAAACCCCTGAGAGAGAAGACGCGAGACTCCAGTTTATTAATGCAGTTCACACGGACAAGTCTTCACAGAGACATTACATACACCAGCTGGTATTAGTATATTGTATTTTATTAGTTAATTCATTCATTTATTTATATAAAAATTGAACCTTTGCATTCTTAGCGAGTTTCTTAGGGAGGTTATACTGCACTACTATTGTTAATGTTTCAGACATTTTAGTGAATAAATATGCATGAATGAATTTTACATGAATAAGAATAAATCATTTGAACTTGATTCTAAGTACAATTTTAATAAACTGTAAGGTTTAAATGGTTTGTGGTTCCGTCCAGGGAAAGTAAGTGTGTGTGTGTAGTTTAATTGTTTTAAAATTTCTTACTTTTTTTTTCAATATTTTTAATCCAAAGAAGTACATGAAGGAGGTGTAGGTGGGCAGGGTCTTGTGCAAAACTGAAAGTGAAACTTAAGACTAACTTTCTGCAGTCACACGACAAAAGACGTCCAAAAGTGCCAAGTTGTGAGACGTTTGACTCTTTGAGGATCATCTACCATCAAGATGGTTGCAGGTTTGTCAGGTTTAATCTGGGTTTGTCTGACTTTTGTTTGGCTTTGCTTAGAAGCTGTTTTTGCAGTGATCATGCGGAAGCTTTTTCTAGACCCTTTCTAAAGTCTTGTACTAGTCAAGAACAAGAATAAAAGATGTCTTCTTAACAGATACAGCGAGTCCGTTACATGGCTGTTATCTATTTTCGTCACATTAATGATCATTTCACACGCGGCAAAAAAAAAGAAAAAAAAGTTAACTTTTACACATTGTGACATACAGTAGGACTACAGTTATTGCGTAACCCACCAGAGTATAAAGCCAACTTCCTGTTTTTTGTGGTGAAAACACTCCTCACTAGTGCTGTACACACTCATTGACTCATTTTATTGCACTATTTATTTATATTTATACAATGAAAAAAACAAACAATTAATTAATGAACATATTTGAATACTTTCAAAAATATTTCCTGTTAAGTAAGGTCAGCAAGTTAAATCAGGTTTGTTCGTTTTTTTGTCTGCTCCTGTGAAGGGGGCGCTACAGCGGACCATCCGATCTGCACACAACTTAGCACGGGTTTTACCCTGGATGCCCCATTTCATCAGCAGATTAAATCATATAAATAGATAATTTAATGTCAGGTTTATGTCAAATTCATTAAATAGAAATTAATGCAATGCATAGTCGTAACAAAAGCAAAAGGTACATAATGCCGTACTCAACATTAATGCAGTTTTCCACTCAGTCAAACACAGGCACCAACACAACATACTGTACAGCGCACATATCTGTCACACTTTAATATAAGACATTAATTTAAATATTTAAGATACCCGGAATAAATACAGAATGCAGTTTATAAATAATAATTAAGTAAAAGAAATCTACCTATCCCTAGGTGAAAAAGTAATCCCCCCCTTACTGAATCATTTTTGGAGATCTGAGTTAACTTTAACTTGTCACATCCAGGCCTGATTACTGCCAGTCCTGTTGAACCAAGAAATTACTTAAATAGAACCTGTCTGTCAAGGTGAAACACGCTGAAAGATCTCGGGGGAAATTTTTCCTTCAAAAGCAAAAAGAGTAAAAAAAAAAAAAAAACACAATCAACTGAAGTAATAAAAAAGTAAAATAAAAATGTAAAAATCTAAAAACATAAGTGGAAAGCCACAGCCTGACATGACATGACTAACTGACATGTATCAGTCTGGAAAAGGGGGTTGCTGACTCCAGTGAAACATGATGATTTGGTTTTGGTCCTTTGCTTAGAAGCTGTTTTTGCAGTGATCATGCAGAAGCTTTTTCTAAACCTTTTCTAAAGTCTTGTACTAGTCAAGAACTAGAATAAAAGACGTAGCTTTTTCAGGATTTCTTCTTAACAGAGACAGCGTGTGAAAGCTGTTATCAACAAATGGAGAACACTTGTAACAGTGTTAAACCTTATGAATTTATTTAAAATGTTAATTTAATTAATTCAATAACACAACGACGACTCATCCAGGAGCTCATAAAAGAATGTAGAACAACATCTTGAACTTAACTGAGGCGCGTGAGAACTGTCGTTCTTCATTCTGTTCTTTTAAGGTTCTTGTTCATGATTCAACAATAAGCCTGTAGCCTGGGACAAAAATGGCATCCATGGGAGATTTCCTGACCAAAACAAACACAAAGGCTTGTCTCACGTTGGCCAAAAATATCTTGATTATCATCAAGACTTCTAGGCAAATATCCTATGGAGTGATGAAACAAAAATTGCACTTTTTGGAAGGTGTGTGTCCTGTTTCATCTGGTGTGAAATTAACACGGTGATTGATAATAACAACAACATCATACCAACAGGCTCACATGGTGGTGGTAGTGTGATGGTCTGGAGATTTGCAGCTTTTGGACCAGGACGACTTGCTATAATTGATAGAACCATGAATTACCTCTCTCTACCTGAAAATCCTCAACCTTAAGCAAAGCACACTTGAGTTTACAGCAAGACAACACACCAGCAAGTCCACATATGAATCACTCAAAAACAAAAACAAAATGAAGCTTTTGGAACGGTCTAGTAAAATTCCGGACTTAAATCTGAATGAGATGAATTTAAACAGGCCGTTCATATTCGAAAACCCTTCAGTGTGGCTGAATTATTACAATCCTGAAAAAGAGAGCGGGTCAAAATTTTTCCACAGCGAGCTGAAAGACTCATTGCAGGTTAACGCAAATTCCTGCCAAGTGTGGCACACCCAGTTACTAGGTTTACAGGGGAATTACTTTTCCAAATAATTTCAAGTAACTTTTTTAGGGCAAGGTCGGCTTACATAATGGGTCAAATACTTTTTATACAGCACTGTTTAAAATCATGCAGGCAGAGGTGAAGAGCTTCAGGTAATTTTCACATCAGAATGGTTGAAATTAGACCTTTTTCACTTTGACAGTAGCATCATTGCAGGCTAGTTTTAGCATTTCCAAGACTGTTAGTTCTCCTGAAGTTTGCATTCATGACTATATCTACACAGAATTTAGTTTTTAAGAAAAAACATCCAGTGAGCAGCAGTTCTATCATTATTGAAGAGCAAGGTCAGAGGAGAAAGCAAACTCAAAGTAACCCTTCTTCAAACGTGTTTTTTTCTCCAAATCTTCATTCGTCCAGTCTTTGTCCACTATGGCCCTGTATTAATCCGTATCAATCAATCAATCAATCAATCAATCAATCAATCAATCAATCAATTTGTATACTAGGTTATGATACAGTACATACTGTGATGAACAGGACTGAAATAAATAAATCAGCCCTGGCATTTTAGCGCCACTACAATCCCCCCCCCCCTCCCCCCTCATACCCATACGAGCTTATACACCAGCTAGTCTAAATGTATATAAATTTTACCACAGTAGAAGTGTTGTACAGACCAATTGTATAGCCATACATCTTTACCTTTAACAAACGATGATGATGACCAAAGTCACTCACCACAATGCGAGCTTAGCCGATAGTGGATGCTGAAAAATAAAAAAATAGCTAAATAAAGTTTAGACTGTTTAAGGAAACTGTCCCTCCATGATGGGCTGGTACCAGGAAACAAACAAACAAACAAACAAACAGACAGACAGACAGACAGACAGACAGACAGACAAAATTAATGGGAAAATGCCCAGTATGCCAAATTGCCAATCCAGCCTAGTTGATAATTAACCATCCGTTATGTCCCACAGAGTACAATTATAAGTTCTCTTACATGAGAGATTTTCTTCTGTCTGTGTCAAGACCTCCAGCTTACAATAGAAGATCTTTCATACAATCTTTTAGCAATCAAAAGAAGTTATAATGCATGATTTACAGAATGCTTAAATGTATAAGCATCACTGATCTTAAACATTTACTGTGTCTTTTTATCTCTAGGATCAAATGCACTGCCATTCTTCATCATGGTACTCGGGAACACTCTGGGTTTCCACACTGCTGTCATACGACGGATGAAACAACGTCTCCTTCTCCGTCAAGTGGTTAAAGAGGAGGAGTGTGACTTTATCATCGCTTTTGTCCCAATTTCATCTCGGGCTGGAACGGACATCGAAGCTGCTCTTCAAAAGATTCCAAGTACAGAGTGTAGTCCAAGTTTACTTATTAATATGTTAGTGACAGTAAATAAAAACACCACCATACTATAGGTTACACATTACAGTACCAAAACCAAACCTATGAATTCGACAGACAGTGGTGTCAAAATCACAAACACAAACAATTAATACTGAAAAAAAAAAAACACATCTAGAATATGATGTACTAAAGCTGCTGAGAGTCTCCCTGCTCATTAGTTCCCTCTTCTTACGTCTCTTTCTTCCAGCGAGTCGGCCTGTGGTTCTCGTGGTGCTCCATCATACGTGTGACGCAGACTACATTGCACCCAATAGCAAACATTGTGTAAACAGAGAAGGTGTTTTTACTGTCGACCTCCTCTTTAATGAAGAGATAGGACTGCTCAGAGGCCGGCGCAATGACGAGGCGCTGAAATCGTTTACTGATTATCTGATCTCCAGAAACGCTTCACCTATTGCCCTGGTAGGTTTTAAACAGCTCACAAAGAAAACCACTTCTTTTTTCACAATGACACATCAAGATCAGTTTTAAAGTAGATTAAACTAATTCAATTTCTTCTGTCAACAGGCCACGTACAGACCATTTCCCTGGTGGATCTGGTGTCTCATTGCAGTCGGCATTTCAATGTGTCTTTTTGTAATTGTTTTCCCTTTGGTATTGCATTTTGATTTAGGTAAACTGTAACTCTGCAGCAACCTCTGACCTTAAACCATATAAAATAACAAATCAACTAATTTAATAATCAATAGTATAATAAAAGTCACATTACAATAAACAACAACAACAACAACAAAATAAAAATGAATGGAGAAGCTAAAGAGTTCATTAGTACCTTAGCATCAAATATTTCCATGCAACTATTGACTAACTGTGTTATATACTGTAACTTTAAGTAGCAGAAATTTGAACAGGCTATTTATAAGGCCTCATTATAAAAAAAAGTTTTAATTTATAATCATCATCATCATCATTTAAACAAACTAACTGCATTATGTTTAGCTTTCCATCTTAAAATTATTTAGTGCACTTTAGACCTTAATAACCATATTTGGCAACTTACAAAAGCTAGTGTCAGTATGTCAAGACAAATCAAATTGAAAATACAGGAAGTCCTAATGCTAGAATAATACTGGATCTAAAAAAAATGAAATAACACATATGCGAGTAACAGTAACAACAGTCAGTTGTTGTTTTAAGAAATTAAGGTCAGCTGTTCTGTTATTGTAAAGTATTATTTTTGAATATGATTAATGACATAAATGACATATTTTATGTATACGATTGATTGGCTGTATGCAATCTTAATATTTAACGACATGTTATGCTAGCACAAAATGTCCATTTTATTTGCATTATTATAAGAGAAATTTCAATTCCTGTGTATTTTTATTTCTTTGGCACTTTTCAGATATAAAATATCATAAATAGAATTGAAAATATTCACCTTGTTTGTCTGCCAGCATTTTATATAACCAAAACTCAAACCTTTATAAATGATCAAAAAATAACAAGTAGTGCCTTACGTGCATCTGGGCATTATAATGTACATACCATAAGGTGGCAGCCTAAATGTTGTTTTTTTTCACAAACCTGAGAACAGGTAAATCATGTTCATGTAGTCGTGCTAAACAATGAGAGGTGTGCATGCATTCCTATGCGAAGATCAAACACAAGTACAGCTCTTTAGCACAACATTAAACTGTGTTCAGTTAAAGGAACTGCATTTGCTGAAGTTGTTGCTTTTGCTGATGTGGAAATAAAAAGGAAACTTGACTGCTTGACGTTCCTCAGTCAGAAACACAGGAAAGCTGTTGAACACTGAGTTGCACGAGATTCATCTCCCTTCAAAATGGATCAAGGTCTGTGAATATTTTTTTAAATGTCATAATAAACTACAACTTTTACATTTGGGGTATCTTTTTTTTTGTTGCAAAAAAAAAGTATTTCAGTATGTTTTCTTAACATGGAGCATGTTATGGGTTAATAGTTAATATATGATATTGATCATATTAATTATACTAAATGTTTATTAAACAGAGTAACAGAGTTACCTGCTCTATTTAATTAACCAGACATAATCTGACATTTTTAAACTTTACGTTACACCTCTACTTTAGACAGAGTAATATTACATACTGTATAACTGATTATGTACCTTAACTCTTAGTGAAATATGGAAACGTAATGTTTTAAGGTACAGACATTAAGATGGATGTCCAAATGCAACTTCTTTTCATGAACAAAACTGAGAACAGGTAAAACGTGCTTGTACAGGTTACACAGGGTGTGTGAGGTTTGCACTCTACCGATTCTACGGAACTCAACGTAATTACTTTTTCTGACTGTCCATGACATAGATGTGCTTACATATTACATCAATCTATGAATGTATACGTGAAAAGGGGGAAAATATAGAAAGTGACTATAAGTGGGTGGAGTAAATGCAGATGTGTGCAGCTGTATGTGCAGTACAGTGCTGTGCAACATAAGCCTGAGGTAGTTTTCATCAAACAGTGAACATACGCAATAATTATTCATACATACTGGGCTATACGGGCATTTTAAAAGGAATGCTGGAGGTGTGGATCTTGTGCAAACAAATCCAAAGTCTAGTCGTAGGTGTTGTCCTGGTTGCTGGAACAAGCTCCTCCTTGTTCCCTCTCACTCTGTGCATTGCTTTGATAAAACCATTTCTTAAAAAATGCATTCGATCTGCATAATTAGACAAAGTTCAAATAAAAACATACAGTATATACAGTTGTGGCCAAAAGTTTTGAGAATGACACGAAGTCTCACAAAGCCGGCTGCTTTAGAACTTTTACTATAGATCTTGTCAGATGTTACTTTGGTATATTGAGGTGACGAGCTCTAACATCAGTCCTGTGTCATTCCAACAGTAGATTCAAGATTTAAGATTCAAAGAACTTTATTAATCCCAGAGAGAAATTGCTTGCATCATGAGTGGAGTGCGCTCACACACAATTTTGACTAAGAACACAGCCATGAATAAAGAACAGTACAAAAACATCCTCCAAGAGCAACTTCTCCCAATCATTCAAGAACAGTTTGGTGATGAACAAGGCCTTTTTCCAGCATGATGGAGCTCCTCGCCATAAGGCAAATGTGATCATTAAGTGGCTCGGGGAACAAAACATAAAAATTTTGGGCCGATGGCCAGGAAGCACCCCAGACCTTAATCTCATTGTGAATGTGTGGTCGATCCTCAAGAGGCATTTGGACAAACAAAAACCTATAAACTCTGACAAACTCCAAGCAACGATTATGCAAGGATGGGCTGCACCATCAGTCAGGGTGTGGCCCAGGAGTTGATTGACAGCATGTCAGGGAGAACTGCAGAGGTCTTGAAAGAGAAGGATCAACGCTGCAAATATCGACTCTTTACATGAACCTAATGCAATTGTCAATAAAAGTCATTATACAGTACTTCAGTATATCACAGTAACATTTGACAAAAAGATCTAAAAACATTGAAGTGTTTAATTAGTGTTTAATTTGTGTTATTCTCAAAACTTTTGGTCACGGCTGTATACCGGTGCAAATCTTAACATAGTGCATCTCATCAAGGTGCAGGTTGTATTAGTACTGTATATATGCAAATATGTAACAAGGCTATGAGCAATGAATAGAAATAATCAGCAGTATATCTTTTGGAATTCAGTGGTGAAGTATTTGCTAGTGTTATGTGTGTGTTTCAGGAACTTTCTGAACTTCTTAAATCTTTAAAACGTTGCACCCTTAATGTTCTCATGGCTTTTAAACAAAATCGCATAAATATTATTGTTTCAATTAGAGTTAGAGTTCTTCCTTAGTTTATTGAGGTGTAGAGAGAGGTGTAGGTGCATAGAAAATATCTACAGACATAAAAACAACCGACAAAAGCTCCCCAATATCTATAAGTCATGTGGGTCTGAGGGAGCTCAAGGGTTACGGTGCTAAACTATGGTTCAGAAAGTTGCCAGGTTCAAACCCTTAACCTTACCTGGTCAAGTTTCACCTAAACTGCCCTTAACCTTCAACGGCTCAGGTGTATAAGTAGATAAGTGTACAGAAAGTCACGCTGGATAAGGGTGTCTGTTGAATGTTAATGTCCATCAAAAAAAGCCAGCTGTTGTCATTGCTGTACACGTCTGTGCGGAGGAACTATTCTGGTAAGAAGGAAAGCATCATGATGACAAATCTGTCTTTTGCACACGCAGTTTCCTTTCAACCTGTTCTTCACTGTGTTGCTCTTTACAACTGGTTGCTATCACAGTCTGGTGCGCTAAAACCAGCAGACGTGGCACAAGTACACAAACTCAAAACTCAAGTAAATGTAAAGGTACTTGCCTAGAAATGCTTTTCATGATATATATAGTGCTATGCTGCGCTACATGTAAAAGCAGAACTTATCACTTATTCATTATTATTTTTTATTTTATGTGTAAAATATTCTTTAACTACAAAAGTACTATTCCTCCACAAAGAAAGTGATTTTTCTGGACATTTATCTGATTTATTGATACTTAACTAAACTTTAAGGCATTTCGAACACAATTGAATCTCAGGCTGTTGATAAGATAAACATAAACGTCTCACAGAGATTAACAGAGACAAGATTTGACTTTGATGGAACAAATGGAAGGTGACACTGTAAGCTTCTTCTATTACTTCAGTAGCTTGGCTCGATAGTTGCTACCGTTGCTACCCTGTGTAATGCAAGCAGTAATTACCCAAGCAATTAAAAATGGGCGTAATGCACAAATATATAATACAATAATAAAGACACGGCAAAAAATTATAATATTATAGGCTTGTTATAAGAAAATGACATTGTTATCGGTGTGAAATACAAACCAAATGTGTAAGCGCTCACACAGTATGCTAGCTAGTTACTGTAGCTGGATCGCTTCTAATATTAATTAGGCAATCAAACCCATTTGAGATGCTTGAAAAATAAGCTAAAGTGTTTGTAGCCCAAAGACCAAGAAGGTGGAATCTGTTGCCCTGGTAACTGTCAATCACTTTGGTGCACTAACCAATCTGAACTTTCATAACAACCTGCCAGTCATTTCGGTGAACTTGCAGAGCAAACATGCAACGTGGTGTGATTGTCAGCTGAAAAGTAGCGACTTTCAATTTAACGTACGTGTTAGTGAGTAAAAGTAAAAGCAAAACAAACAAGATAAAAGCAAAACAAACAATACTTAAATATAGTAACAGAGTAGTTGTACTTCATTACTTTCCGCCTCTTTAAACCAGAGTTCAGTGTCCGTGATTGCACATGGATTAAAAATGCTATCATGAATAAATATAATTAACAATAGAGTAAATATTGTCAGCATGGCTACTGTAGGCAGTGAGTATATGCAGGAACAACAGATGCTGTGGAAAGGGGGGCATATACAAAAATTTAGATTGACAGTTGGCAAGATATACAGTATGTGTGTGTGTAGATATAATTATGTATGTGTGTACATACTGTATGTATACAGTGAATATACATAAGACACAAAAATTATTCAAAAAAGGAGCAGCGCTTTATTTTTTAGGCAGTGTAAATAAATTGTAAGATAAATTGTGTATATATTAAGAGAGTTGGTGATATACAGTATATACAGAATACCGTATGTGATGATATTAGACTGATTTGATGAAATGTGATATGATTCATGCACCAGAGTAACTTTAGGTTACATTTTCAGACCACAGCTAACATTCAGTAACTGCTGCACCAACACTTTGTTCTTAACTTTGATCTTTTAGAACAAATCTTCTCAATTCCAGACACAGTGTAGTTTGTTCCATGTGTACATAAATAATTGAGTTATAAAATACACTTTAATAAATGCACTTTAACTTTTTATTTTAATGAACTGCATTTGTTAAAATGCTTTATGTGTTAGTGTTGTAAAGTTCAGCAGTTAATATTAAAACAAATTTTTATTCTTGAAAAAAAAAATCATGTTTAAAGCTTAACTGTAGACTTTCAACTTGACCTGAAAATTGAACAGCAACTGTGTGTCATTTGTTTTCAGAATCAAAATCACTAGCGTTCCACCAGATGTTATGCGGACAAACTTTGAATTTCCATCAGGAGTTTTTAAAGCGGCTGAAGGATCGTCTCCTGCTCACCGAAGCTAGTGCAAAAGATCACTGTGATTTCATCATTGCTTTTGTGCCTCTTGTGTCTCGAGCGGGAACGGACCTTCAGGCTGCTATTCAGAAGATCCCAAGTAAGGAGTGATCTTTTTATTTAAATATGACCATGTGTAAAAGCACTTTAGTGTGTTTGCTTATGCAGTCTGTGTCTGTGCTATTTCTTTGCCTCTGTGACCCTTTTTCTAATTTTTTTTGCTCAGTCATGTTTGTATATTTGGTTAAATTGAAATAAAAGTCAGTTCATCATATTGCCTAGGTTGTGCTGAAAAAAAGTATATATCACTCTATACTGCGCAATCCTGAGCCCTGTATTTGTTTATTTAAAAAAAAAAAAACAGTAAAAGAAAAATGGCTAAAATAATCTGAGCTTTAACGACTACAGCTACAAAACAAACCTTGTTTCCCTTTTGCATGTATTTCAACTAAAGTAAATTCTAGCATGAATTTAACCCTTTATAGGACACTCATTGAAATACTTGGAAATTAAACATTTCAAGAATGTTTCTAAGACTTTTTTTGGTAATATTTTTTCCCCCAGAAAGTGTATATACAGTACAGAGCAAAAGTTTGGACACCCCTTCTCATTCAAAGAGGTTGAATTTGTGTTATGGCAAGAAAAAAGCAGCTAAGTGAAGAAAAACGAGCGGCCATCATTACTTTAAGAAATGAAGGTCAGTCAGTCGGAAAAATTGGGAAAACTTTGAAAGTGTCCCCAAGTGCAGTCACAAAAAGCATCAAGCGCTACAAAGAAACTGGCTGACATGCGGACCGGCCCAGGAAAGGAAGACCGAGAGTCGCCTCTGCTGCGGAGGATAAGTTCATCCGAGTCACCAGCCTCAGAAATCGCAGGTTAACAGCAGCTCAGATCAGAGAGCAGGTCAATGGCACACAGAGTTCTAGCAGCAGACACGTCTCTAGAACAACTGTTAAGAGGAGACTGTGTGAATCAGGCCTTCATGGTAGAAGATCTGCTAGGAAACCACTGCTAAGGACAGGCAACAAGCAGAAGAGACGCGTTTGGGCTAAAGAACACAAGAAAGAACACAAGAAAGAAAACTCGCTGAATGAGAAGGGGTGTCCAAACTTTTGCTCTGTACTGTATATAAACATGTGTTTAATTAAATATGTTTTGGGCAACATACTATAGCCTCACCATTTGAACAGCAGGCCCCTTTGGTGACCCCTCCACCTAGGGCTCAGCATGGGGCCACAGACCCGGCAGACCATGTTTACCAGGGTTAAGTTATGAAAATAGGTGCAGGAGCACTGCAGACATTTTACTATTCTATTTTTGCTTCTTGAGAGCACATAGTAGCTTTTCTGCAATATGTATTTTCTTTGTAATAAAATCATGCTTTGTTTGTGAGGTTTGTGCATCTTTAGGCAGACTGACTTGGCTGTATTTTCAGCAACAATTTAAAGATCAAGCCAAGCATTTTTCTTTTAGGTAAAATATCTGTATTATCTCTAAAAAAACTGATACTGAACGGTGTTTTATAAGCAAAAAACTAAAAATAAATCCAATTTACAGCCACAGGTCACAGATTGTACCATGCATTAGCCAGCATAGCCTCCTAGTCTCCATAGGTGATATAAGATCTAACATACTATTCATTAAGATAGTACATTGTTCATCTATAGGACAAGCCAACAATTTGTTGTTATTATTATTATTATTATTATTATTATTTGGATGGTTTGCAATGTAGAAAATATGCCATTGGTAAGGTCTGTCCACAACCCATTGGGCACCTTCATGGAGAAACAGCTGTCATTTCAATGGCAGTTTCTTACAGGGTTGTGTTGCCAGCTCAACATTTAATTGTGTCAGAGATGATTTTAAAAGGAACTTGATAAAAAAAGACAATTGAATTTGAAGATATGTCCAAACTTTTAAATCGCCATATCTACCATTTTCCCATTTTCTTTAATACCCCACAATAATTGGAGATAAATCCTTATAATCTAAATACAGGTAAGTAGCATAAAATACACAGAATTCTTATTTGGTCAAAATTCTGGGTTGACATTTCTAGTAATTTCACATATATCCATAAAATTCCTCAAATCCCCTAGTGGATAAAAATATACAATATTAAAAATGAAATGAAATGAAATAAAAAATGTCAAACTAGAAGAAACAAATTTGTAGAGAAAAATATAATAATCACCTTTAAACAATGGACCATCGGTTTTCTTTTCTTTTTTTTTTTAAAGTAATAAATAAATGCTCTATTAGGGGTAGTTTTTAGATGCATATATAATATTCTGTTATTAGCACAATGTAACCCTGTTTATCTCTCGTTCTCCCAGCGGGTAAGCCCGTGGTTCTCGTCGCGCTCCACTTCACATTTGACGAGAATTACGTTGCTCCAGAGAGCAGATTGAATGTAAACAGGGATGACATACTTGCTGTGGATGTTCTCTGTTACGAAGACCTGGGGCTGCTCAGATGCCTTCGCAATGACCAGGCCCTGAAAACCGTTACTGACTATCTGATCTCTATTGGAGGTTCAACCAGCTTCCAGGTAGACAGGAACAACAGCATTTATTTACCAATGATCCAGTAACCATCATGATTACCTTCAGTACCCAGTATAAGTCAGTACTCATGTTTAACTCTTGTGTGTCTCATTGTCTTTTCTTTTCAGATGTCTGAAACACCCAGACCACAGAAATCATGGGGCTACCTGTCATTCATCATCTTAATGTTTTTCATTTTTCTTATTACAATAGCGATAGCTGTTGCTGCTTCCATTTACGTAAGGACTTGGGAAAATCACATTGCATCTACAAAGCCGCCTTACACTACCAACAGTACTGCAAACAATACATCTAACTGATTTCTGTACATTCACGGGTAAAAATAAATGTAAAACTGTCCCTGTATATTTTTAAGAAGTAAGGGACTAGTCTGAAATGTAATGTGCAATAATGAAATAAGTTTATATAATAACAGATAACTTTCTTGTACACACTTCTTGCTCATCGTAAACTTAATATAAGGGAGAGTGGGGACAACTGCAACACTTTTTTCGCTAAGTTTAACTGGCTGTTAAAGGACAAGACTAGTCACAATTACAGTGTGAATGCACATCCAGCTGGAAGGGAAATTATCGACCCTGAAAAACAGGTCGAATATAAAAAAACAAAACACTACTTCCATTTATTCTTTTAATTTCTTTTTACTTCTCTCCCTCATTCTTTTCGTCAGTCTTCGTTTATGGTACACAGACTCTTTTAATACAGTACTTTATTGTATATACATACACTTTTTGGTTGTTTTTATACCTTTCTCTAGACTTTAGACTAGCAGTTTTAGGTATTCTCCATCCATCCATCTAGGTCCCTCTGTAGTCCAACTATGGACCATGGAGGACAATGGTGACCATTGTATTTATTCAAATTTGTAGAACGTCGGTAGGTCCCCTGCTCAAAATTCACATGCACACACTACGCCAGTTACCCTGATCTGCACTGTGGGTAGAAATTGGAGAACCCAGAGGAAAGCCACCAAGCACAGAGAGAGCATGCAAACTCCATAAACACAGACCTGACGAGGGACTCGAACCCAGGGCGACAAGGCGACTGTGCTTACCACTGAGCCACTGTGCAACCTTTAGGTATTCTGCAAGGCTCTTTTAGTGTTGCTCAGGGGAGAGTCAGTCAGTCAGTCTAGATTCTCTCTCTTTGTTGTGTGGCAAATTGCAAAAATCTTAGCCATTAGCCACACTGTCCTTCCTTCATCCTATCTGTTGTTCATTTCCACTCTCATGGCATACTAAAAACACAGAACAGATAGAATTTAGGCCACATTGTGGACTGAAAATTTACTTAGATAAAAAGGGAAGATATCGGACTATTAAAAGGAGTTCTTTATTAATTCTACACTGACAGCTATGATAAATCTTAAAACACTTTTGACACATGCTACTCATTTCTGTTAGAAACCTTAACACAGACTTTACAATGCTACATGCAGTGATTGTCCTTTGTTGTAAATGTCCTCACTCTCCCCTAACACTCAAAAAATCTAAATGTCGTATTATTATATGGACAAAAGTATTTGGCCAATCCTGTTAATTATTGAATTCGGGTGTTTCAATCAAGTTCCTTATTCCCAGTGAAGGGCAATCTTAATGCTTCAGCATACCAAGACATCCCGGACAATGCTATGCTTCCTACTTTGTGGTAACAGTTTGGGGAGGAAGTATTCTATTCCAACATGACTGAGCCCCAGTGCACAAAGCAAGGTCTTCTCGTCCAACATCAGTGTCTGACCTCATAAATGCTCTACAGAATGAATGGACACAAATTCCTCCAGAAACAATCCAAAATCTTGTGTACAGCCTTCCAAGAAGAGTGGACGCCGTTATAGCGGCAAAAGGGGGGGGGGGGGGGTATGTATATGTGAATACATTGTCATTGCAGGTTTGGCCAAATACGTTCGTCAATATAGTGTATATATGATTGTAGCTGTATATAATGGTCTTATGATTAATGCTTTTGTCTTTAATCAGCAATATTTTATACACAAATGCTCAAACGAACTGTGCACTTTGGAACTGTATGCATGTAATCAAACTGTTAAATAAAATGTATATAATATTGTCGGCATCTCTGCGTGAACAGGAAATTCTCAAAATATGTATGAGAAAACATTACCGGATTTTTCTTTTGTTCATTAGTAAGTCACATTATTTGTATACCTGCTATTGGCTTACCAGAGTTTATGATGACAGTTTTAAAAACTATCAGTGGGCATGACTTACTAAGGCTTGGGGATGGGATACTATGTTGTATGCCATGACTTAACAAGGTGAAGGGCTCTGTAGTATTATCCTGGGTGCCAGTGAGTGAATAAAGGTATAAATTGTTGATTTATACCAATGGTTATCTATCTATATGCCAGGTGCTGCGTCTATGAAATTATTTACAAGTTTTTTTTTTGTGTCGTGGCCACGTGTTACACTTGTCACGTGGTGCAGGTTGGAGAGCCACACCACGAGATGTAATTGTACTAATAAGTGCGCGCGCGCGCGCGCGACACACACACACACACACACACACACACACACACACACACACACACACACACGATTATAATGACGCTGAGTCTTTGTCTCTTGTCTTTCTTGGCCCTGATACCTTACCGGTGCTACCTACATGATCGCACGAAGTGCGCGTGCATCAGGGCCCTTAAATAGACCTCCCGCCAGCTGCAGCGCGTTCGCTCTGATTGGGCTTGCGGAGCCAGAACCGTGCGTCTGTGTGCCCGCGCCTCTGCCCGTTCAGAACTCCGCGGTGTAGCTGCCTGCGGATCTGCCCGTTCAGAACAATGCCGAGTATAGCTGCGGCCGCGTTCCATTCCGAAGTGTACTTCACAGGGTGCTCCCTACTCCCTGCTCCGCTTGCAGTGAATGTCGCCGAAGGGAACATGCCTCGATAAAACCCCCAACATTCGGAACACCCTGCGAAGGCGCCAGCGCAGACGTCATTTCCTCCGTGCGTTACCATGGTAACATGAGCACCTCGGGTATCTGTGATAGCTGCTGCTGCTTTCACCCTACGGACATTAAACATTGAATATTTATTGAAACAAAAACTGATACCATTATACAACATACTACTGAAACGTGTATAACTCGTCAATCAATTATTGATTAATAATAATAACTGATTAAAGATGTAAGGATATTTCTTCCTCCCCTCAGATTACTGGCCTATATAATACTAAAGATTTCTTGACTGAATTAAATTTTAAATGTTTGTGTCCTTTTAATGTGACGTCATCCTGGATAATAATGATAATAAATAAACATTCCCACCTCGGGTCTTCTTGCACGGAGTTTGCATGTTCTCTCTCTTGCTTGGCGGGTTTCCTCCGGGTGCTGCAGTTTCTTCCAACAGTCTTAAGACATCCTTTCCCAAATTGCCTGTAGTGTGTGAATGAGCGTGTGTGTGTGTGTGTGTGTGTGTGTGTGTGTGTGCCCGCCCTGCAATGGATTGGCACCCGCCTTATGCCCTATGTCTTCTGGGATATCGATGATTGATTAATGGGCACCTGGCATTAGTATAAATTAATAATTACCTTTATTTACTCAGTGGCACAGACAGAGTTCAGAGAACAGTGCAGCGCCCCTCACCTTGTTAAGTCTTATACTGTTATACTATTTCCTTCCTACATGTTATTAAGTCGTGGGCACATAATCCCGTTCCCACGCCTTAGGAAATCTCGTGGCCGCTGAATATTTTCCCCCGAATGTCATCTGAGGGGCTTCGTACTATCTGTGCACAGCTACGACATATTCCCCAAAGGAGTCGATTCACTTATAGACACTGAAAACTTGGATAGAACAGAATAGTATTGAACAGAATACTGTACAGTAGGAGTTGATGAGTCGTGAATCGACTCTGTGATTCGGATCTTTTTTGGGAGCCAATTCTTGGACCACAGAAGAGAAATAGCGGTTACAATAAACTTTCAGGTTTGACTAGTACATCGTAAAGCGTTAAGATAATATTAGGATTATATGTCCAGTACTAAGCTGTGATGTGAAATTCAAATGTAACGGAATTGAATGAGAATGAAGAGAGTCAACGGTCCTAGTGCGTCACGTGATTCGGGAAAGTGTAATATCGAAAGTGGACAAACTACAGGACAAATAACCGATCCGGACTGTACATGTGGCTTTTGTCAAGATGCTGCAAGGTTTGTCAATCTGTTTGCTTGTTTTTTTTTCCTGTTTATTATGGTAGATCAAAGCGGAATATAGTGCAGTGCTTACTGCGACACACAGGGATCTGATTATTAATAATCACCCCCCCACAGCTGTAACATGTCTGACTGCAGCAAATATTAACCACTGATTTTTTTAAACTGTAATTTCACAAAATTGTGTTTGGTGTGACATTATATTGTGTTAGTCTTCACCGGATTGGTGGCTAAATATTAGGAAATTGTAACAAAATGTTCCCAGTTTATCAAGATTTAAAATCTGCTGTTATTTCATGTTATAACAATCAACAGGAAAGAGAGGAGATAAAAAACTTTTTGCCTTGTTTACACTAAGTTGTGCTTCTTCCCTTATCAGACAAATACACTCCCTGTTCTGTCGGAGAGAGAATCACAGATGAAAAATGGAAAAAGTATTTGTCTTAAAACGACTCCAGCGTGTTAAAATTCACTTCTACCACCTCAGCGCTGTTATTTCAGCCAAAGTGAAAATATGAACTAATCCCAGTAAAAATATTCACTTTATCTTTTCTAATTAATATCTATTGGTGCAGGTGTTT
>JAAGKR010002705.1:63637-87876 GCA_011419295.1 Clarias macrocephalus
GTGAATCGACTCTGTGATTCGGATCTTTTTTGGGAGCCAATTCTTGGACCACAGAAGAGAAATAGCGGTTACAATAAACTTTCAGGTTTGACTAGTACATCGTAAAGCGTTAAGATAATATTAGGATTATATGTCCAGTACTAAGCTGTGATGTGAAATTCAAATGTAACGGAATTGAATGAGAATGAAGAGAGTCAACGGTCCTAGTGCGTCACGTGATTCGGGAAAGTGTAATATCGAAAGTGGACAAACTACAGGACAAATAACCGATCCGGACTGTACATGTGGCTTTTGTCAAGATGCTGCAAGGTTTGTCAATCTGTTTGCTTGTTTTTTTTCCTGTTTATTATGGTAGATCAAAGCGGAATATAGTGCAGTGCTTACTGCGACACACAGGGATCTGATTATTAATAATCACCCCCCCCCCCCGCTTCTTCCCTTATCAGACAAATACACTCCCTGTTCTGTCGGAGAGAGAATCACAGATGAAAAATGGAAAAAGTATTTGTCTTAAAATGACTCCAGCGTGTTAAAATTCACTTCTACCACCTCAGCGCTGTTATTTCAGCCAAAGTGAAAATATGAACTAATCCCAGTAAAAATATTCACTTTATCTTTTCTAATTAATATCTATTGGTGCAGGTGTTTGTTTACATTGAGACAGTAGCGCATTAGTAGATTATTTTAAAGCAGATTATTAAATCACACATAAATCATCATAACATCACTTTTACTCCACATTTAGATTCACTGATTGTGCAGATTAAACTTCAGCCAGAGATCTGAGGACTGCAGAAGATTCAGTAAATTCTGTCCAGTCGTCGATTTAAGACGCGTCCCCACATTTTGACGCATACGCAGTACATTGTCTGAACTTGCTGTTTATACTCAGACTTTGATTTCATTTGGTGCAGGTTTAACAAAAGGTTTGACATATTTTGGCAGGATGGACATACTGATAGACATTTTTGATTATTTCTATAATTTCTTTATTTTAGTAACGCGAGTAGCTTCATGCAGCACATTAGTACAGTGCATCTCAAAAAATTAGAATATTGTGTAATAAGTGTTGTGAAAAAATTGTAAGCTTTAATACTTGAAATTTAAACAAAAAAGGCTCAAAGAATAAATGCAATGAATTCAGAATATATAATATTTAAATAAAAATCCAAAAGAAAAATATAGTTGCAAGCAACGATGAGCGGGGCCAAGCACCCTGCGCCATCGCGTCTGGGCATACAGAGGGCTCTGTGCATTAAAAGGGGATATTCCAATACCATTATGACAATTTTAGAAAAGGGGAAATTTTATGTTTTGACCTATAAAAACCCCCAGATGCTGGAAAAGAAGCATCAAACTATGATGTCACTCAATGTGATGTCACTTATTGTAATTTGATGCCCCACAGAAAGTTATTAACCACTTTTTGGCATAAGTTTAAGGCATTGTCTCGGCTGAGCGTTTTTGCATCCTCAATGTCTTTATATCACATAATTTCCCTAGGAAATCTATCATATCCCTCAGGTGCGTTTTGCAAATAACAAAAAATAACTTCCTGTTGAGTTGACATGCAATGTGAAAGTTGTCAGCTTAATGAGCTCTAAACTCCCAGGACTCAGACTCTCAGGCATCCTAATCACAGCAGATTCCAACCTGTCTGCCAATTTTCATGAGGTTTTAAGCATGGTAAGACCCCCCCAAAAGCCCCAAATGTTGGAAACAAAAATCCATAGAAAAACAATAGGGCTGATGTCATAGTGCTTGGGCCCTAAATAGCTTTTTTCACAATACACTCATTTCTTGTAATGCATTGTATGAGAGGAAGAAGGGGGTGAAAGTCATGTGCATCAAGCTTATCATTGCATTTCATGACAAATCTCAGCTCCAAGTGGACGATTTAAATTAAATGTACAGCTGGTAATAATTATATCTTAAATGAAATAAATCAATAAACCAGGAAATTTCACATTTTACATTAAGAAAGTTTTGTTGTTTCATTGAGAGGGGAAAAAGGCTTTTGTTAATACACACCCAACCCTTTATAGTAAGATTCTCTATATTTTTGTTGTATTTTTTGTTAATATTTTCTTTTATAGCATTTAATAAAGCCTTTTATCCAGAGTTATGTGGAAATATTTACTTGTGGTACTGCAAACAGACAAGCCTAAGCTAAAAATCACATTAGTTCAGACAGATAAGACACAGCCAACAACATGACATGCGAGCTGCCGGAAAAAAACAAAATAAAAAACTGCTGCTGCTTGTCTTTCCACTCCACCCATTTACAGGTTGCTATTAGAGGTTCTTTATGGTCTGCACAAATAGATTCCTGACCAAATCCAAGTCTGGTCCACTACTCTAACCCTCCCTACCATTGAGTCTGCAATGCGCTGGATTAAAAAATACAAGTTATTGTACGAGTAGTGACTGTTGTGTGAATGGTAATGAACTTTAGCTTAAATTCAAAGACAGAAAGCATTTAAATCTGTTCAGACAACCAAGATGAGGTTAATTTCCTCACCTGGTCACCAGGAAAGAAAATAAAAAACACAAACATTTCTTTGAACATTTCTTTCTCCTGGTTTGGGTTGAGCTGAGACAGACTTGTGACTTGAACTGCTTGGGATCTTTTTTGGCTTGTTGCTTTAACCAAATTGACCACTAGAGGGCGGTAAAACACATCAAATGTGTGTTGCATAGTCCAGTTTTGATATTGTTTAGTATGAATATATTACCAGGAAAAAAAAGACCTGGGGAAGGGCAACAGTCAGAGTTTATGAAGGCTGGGATAAAATATTGATTTATTTATTTATTTTACAAAATGTTTCTCATGAGACTGAATCTCCTTTATGGTAATTTATGTTCAGCTGACTGGACAAGGACATTTATTTTACAGGACATTTATGTGTTTTAGCAGGGAGGTGACAAAGTGTTAAATAAACAGTGTAGTTCTTATTTGAATTAGCTGATATCAGCATGTGGCATTTTGCTGGCTGTTGTGAACGCCGGGGCGAAATTTGATATCCTGACCCTGATATCGCCGAGCGTGTGTGTGTGTGTGTGTGTGTGTGTGTGTGTGTGAGGATGGGTGGATAAGGTTCAGCTAAATGGTGTGCTGCGTCTAAGCAAAAGTGAAATTGTGTGCGTTAGCAGTCTGTAGGAAAGGTCTGATGGAAATAGACAGCGCAAACACCACAGCGACTCTGACGGGCTCGTAATCAGTCTACCTCCAAGATGGTTCAAGGTTCGTTCATTTGTTTCTTTCAGCCGTCACTCCAGACAAGCTTAATTAATACATTTTTGACTAACGTGAACTGTATGTTCAGATTTATTTATATATATATGTAAAGTTGCATGTAATAATTCGTTATTCTTTATTTTTAAATAAATTTGTAAAGTTTAATGTAAAGCCAAACAAAACTCGGCTGGATGTGGTTTGTGTGCCACAATGATTTCAGTTCATCTGTGTGGTACAGTTTATCCTAATTCAGACCACAAAGCAGAACTACAAAAATAGAGAAATTCATAGACATCATTTCAGCAACATTCACGTGCTGGACCAGTGGACATGGTATAATAGACAATGGTATAATGGTAACCAGTGGACATGCTGTAAACCCTCAGTTCACGGGGATATGACGTTCTGTTTGTGGCAAAATCCACGGTGTGACCGAAAAAGGTTCATAAAGGTCTAACTGGCCTGCTTGCAGCAAAAAAGACATGGGATTTTTTTATTGAGAACTGTCCAATGCTTATTAAAACGTGGACGTATCATGAGAAACTGTCAGCATTACAGAAGCATGCGGTCATGATAATCATGAATAAGCATGGTTTAAAAAAAATTGGTGAAGTTGTACATTAGAAATATGGAACTGTGTATAATAGTGGAAGTAAGAACATTCCCACACACATACTGTACACACACAATGTGATGAGAAGTCACAGGATCAGGAATAAACAGCTGTGTGTCCATAAAAAAACCACATGTTTTCGTTATGTGGCAATAAAAAAAAATTAAAAAAAAGTCAGCTGACGACCTGAATGTACTGAATGACCAGGTTACTGCGTTTATCGAGTTTTTAAAAATGTAATCTGAAATTGAAGAACTGAATTTGAAATGGATTGTTTGATTTAATAAAAAAAAAAAACAGTTACACTGGATTGTTATGAAATTACCACCTTGTACTTAAAATCAAGCCATGAAATGTAATTTTATAACATTCAGATATTTTTGATATTACTGTAATGCACTGCATCAGCTCCATGGACAAGCTGACAGTAAAATTACAGCTGTGTGTCTTTTTGATCTCCAGGTTCAAAAACTCGTGTGTTCTTATACAATGAAAGCGGGAAATTCCGAGATGCCCAGAAAGAGATTGTGGAGCGGCTGAGAAAACGCCTTTCCCTTGAGGAAGTGCAATCAGCGGATCAGTGTGACGTCTTCATCTCCTTCGTTCCTATTGTGTCTCGGGCTGGAACAGACATCGAAGCTGCTCTTCAAAAAATCCCAAGTAGGAGATTCCTTCAGTTAATTAAAACCAAAATGATTAAATTAAATGTCCAAAATTATTAACTAATGATTTATATACAGCGGACAAAATAGAAATCCACCAGACAATGAAATATCATTTATTTTTAGTTGCAGTTATTTAACTTGATTTTTATGTAAAATCCTAAATATCACATATTTTGTATTCTGCATACTTCCAGATTCCTGTTAATGTGTGATACAAGTTTGTAATATTGATCTGATGACTTTGATCTAAAAAGGACATGAGCTTTTCCACAAACTTGTGGAATCCCTGCCTGCTCGAGTGCACTAATTGTCATTGAATAACAAAGAGAACAAACCAAATACTGAGACACTCTGTAATTCATGTAAATACAGTATGCTCCAAAATATAGACTACTGAAATGAAAAGACGAACAATATCACCTTGTTGTCATCTGTGAGTTCATTTCTCCTGAAAGAAGCAAACACACACACACACACACACACACACACACACACACACACTATCAGAGTGTTGATGTACCACGGTGTGTGTACTGTAAGTGTTGGAAGTGTGTGTGTGTGTGTGTGTGTGTGTGTGTGTGCAGCGCCTCGCTGTAGACAGTGTTCATATCCCTCACACCCGGATTCCCGGGACAAAGGTCGCTGCTGCAGACTCCTGTGAAAGGAGACGATTTACTGGCGTGATGCAGGAGCAGTTCTTGGCGGATCTTCCCAGTTGAACACAATCTCCTTTAACCTTCCCCACAAGCAGGCATCATGTGATTTAAGATCGTGGGAATGGGACGGGAACGGGAAGGAATTGTTCTGCCACCTTTTTCGAATTTTTCCACGACCACTTCTGTATGAGCGGAAATAATAATATTAAAACTTTCCAACAACAACTGCACAACAAAACTCCTGGGAACACATGCGGGTGGAGCCACGTCCTGCCGACAAACGCACATGTGTGTCCGAGATGTTCATTCTCAGCACTGTTGGTTATTCTTGCATACTGTACTTTAAAGATTCTACTTTCTACAAAAATTGTTGTAATTAATGTAATTTGCATTATTTGTATTTGTGATTTTGGACTCCACGGTGTGTTTAAGTAGTCGCAGTAAAGCAATCGCCGTACAAGTCAGAAGAACGAGTCTATTTCCCATTTAGTCTCAACCCCTGGCCCTGTCTCCGTTTATCGCCTGTAATAGAGTGTTATTGTATTAACACAACATTATTGTGTCTCTCTCTGTCTCTCTTCCTCCCAGCGAATCACCCTGCTGTCCTCGTGGTCTTCCACCACACATTCGATGAGAACTACGTTGCTCCACAGAGCCAAAGGTGCGTGACGAGAGATGATGTGTTTGCTGTAGACTTCCTCTGTTATGAAGATGTTGGACTGCTAAGCGGCTTGACCAATGGTGAGGCAATGAAATCCGTCACTGATCATCTGATCTCTATTGCACCCAGCACCCCGGTACGTATTGGATCGGACGATCTTTACAAAGAATAAGAATATTCAGTAACTGCGACAATGTTTTTCCTCTACAACAGAAAACAAGTTTGCAGTCGTGTTTGTGTTTCATTGAACTTTCCATTTTTCCCAACAGCTTATACCAGTTCATCCACGACCACAGAGACGTTTACAGAAATGCATGTGTGTGTCTGTTTTGATTTTTGCTTGTTGTGCTGTACTTATTTATCTCATTGTTTGGGCGAGTCAGTCACAAGGTGCCATCCCTACTACCGTGAGCCCTGCAACTACACAGGGGCCCAACATCACTGTACCCACGCAGGGGCCCAACACCACTGTAGTCATACACTAATCAGTAATATAATTAATCAGTCTAAGATTGAAACCACAGATAGGAGGGTGAGAAACAGGGAGGGGCACAAGTGACATTTCATGAACTTTTCAGGAGAGCCAAAAGAAAAAAAAGAAAGAAACAAACTAAAAGATCATAGTTTCACATGATTATAAAGTAATTTCAGTCTTTAATAAATAAAAAAAAAACTTTATAAACACATAGTTGTACTTAATGAACAATATTTTCCTAGTTATTAAGAAAATATATATTCTTCTAATATTATTATGTTAATAAATCATCGCTTGCTCCTTGTTGACACCAACATTTCATTACATTTCAAAAATAAAACATGGACGTATCTGATGATAACATGAGCAATACATTACATTTTCGTTTTGAGATTTATCAGCTTTAAATTAGATTTAAATGTTAATTGTTAAACACGTTAAACTCTTTCTTCTCCTCGCTCTTTGATCTTTGCTGGAGCTTTTTCTCTAACATATTTACTTCCCCAGGCCGTCTGTGCCTTTTCGTTCGTGTGATGTCCGTTTCTTGTGCCCGCTCCTCCGCATCGTCTGCGTCCTGTACCTGCTTTATGGTTTGTCTGTGTCCTCTGTCATCTCTCTCTTGAAACTAATCCCTATGTGACAAAATATACAATTATAATGTGTTACTAGTCTGCTGGCTAAAGTGCTCGCTTTTTCAGTACATAATGTTTCTCATAGTTTTCCAGGTAAAACAACTTTAGTACATCACTATAATAATGACCTTAGAGACCTGGCGGAAGAGTAGAACTTCTTAAAACTAGTGTAACCTGGAGTTCTTATGGTTAATATTACCTCCAGTTACTGTAGCTAATGTTCATAAAAGCTGCAAGACTAGTATGAGTATGTAAAGTCTGCATGATTTATTGTTTTTTGTTTCTAATGCAAAAAAATCTGTATACGTTTATGTTAAAGTGTAATGTGCTCTTTGTGTAATTGAAATTAATAAAATGAAATGAAAGACATTTTATGACGGTGTGCTGTATTTTCACTATAAGAAGTCTGGAAATGTAAGAATGAATTCCTGAGTAGAATATCACAATGAGTTTGCTTCATGCGGTAATACTTAGTAAGAACACTACACAAGACTAAACCTGCACATCTATAGACATTTAGGGACATTTGCACAGACCGTAAAACTGACTTTCTAATGGTTACATATGTTACTGTACTTTGGGAGGGAATGTAAAATTCGGCTGTGCATTGCTCATACTGAGGATTGAACGACTGTATAAAATCTGTTGGAAGTTTACTTTCAGTTTGGGTTTCCTATAAACACATGATTTAACAGAGAGCACGAACAAAGTGAAAGTGAACATTTACAGCAATGCAGTCTCACAGTAATGTTCTGTAAATGCAGAACAGAAATTTGACATTGTTTCCATATTGATAGTCAACTGGTTACCGATAATCAAGTTTCTATGTAATGAAAATATATATACCGGTTATTTCTGGCAGCTGTAGCATATCTACATTGTTTTATGTACAGTACTAACACAAGATATTTATTACAGACTCTGACTGTGTGTTCTTAATTATATCTAATTATTTTTCCTGTGTTGTGTCTCTTGTGACTGCTATACACACAGTGGGGTCCATAGTGTACGTCTGAGATCACATTTTTCTTTGTTTTCTACAAAAAATTAATCCACCTGAGACAGCAAATGATTGCATGCCAGACATATTGATATCATGTCATCACATCACACACACCTATAATTAAATACTTGTTTCTTCAGTGCATTCATTATGTACAGTAATAGGAATCTTGGCAACCCATTGTTTTGAGATTTTCATTGAATACCTACTGAGATGGAATTTAAGGTTGATTGTCTTTTTGCTCTCTGATGTCGTTCGATTTTTCTGCAGGAAAGTTAAATGCAATAATTTGTAACAAGACATTAAATTCTACACGTACAATAGTACAAAAGATTAAACGTAACTACAAATGTAAACAATTTTGCCCTTTTATTTATTATTCTATACATTAAAACATGAACGGTGGCGAATTATAAATTGTAAAGTATGAAACTGAACAAACCCTTCCAGACATGCTGACATAGAAAAATAAAATTATTTAAAACTTTGGGATTATAGCAGGACCTCAAGTTCATCCCATCACATGGCTGATTATTATTTTCCTACAACACCATGAGAAACAGCATATTGTTACAGGAGTTGCTTTTGCTTTTTTATAAATACGTGACAGAACACAGAGTGAAAGTGAAAGTCCACCTAACTGCATTCCTCTCTCTCTCTCTCCCTCTCTCCCTCTCTGTCTCTCTCTCCCTCTCTGTCTCTCTCTCCCTCTCTGCTCTCTCTCTCTCTCTGTCTCTCTGTCTCTCTCTACTTCAAACTGATCCCCAGCTGAGCAAAAGACAAACCTGGACTTTAACCTGACTTCAAAATGTCTCCTGGTATGTATAACTAATATGTAACTAATCAATACTTCTGCACGGCTGATAGATTTACTGTACTGTGGTTGTGTAACATCTCAAGTTTTGCTTCTCACTTCATTGCAGTGAAGAAAAAACAGCAGTAAATAGAAAGAGCATGTTTAGATCCTGATTAATTCAGTGTTAAATACTTTTCATTATATGTTTTGCTATGTTTTTGGTGCAGTGTTTATGAATAGGTGTGTGTGTCGTTAGTGCAAGTTTGTTTGTTTTTGGTTGCCTGTGGCTGTCAGTTTGTGTCATTCTTTTTGCTACCACTGGTGGTGCTGATGCTCTTAAAAAAAAAGTAAAAAATAATCCACTTTAAAACATCAGTTAAGAGCAAATAAACTAATCTGGATTCAAAAAGCCAAAATTTTATAATAGTGTTATTTCTCTTTTATCTTTAGAAGCCCGTCTATAATATTTATACCAGTCTCTGCTTAAGATTAAACGTTTATTCAATTCAATTCAGTTTTTGTCTGCATCAGCCAAGGACAAGACTGTCTTCGTGGAAAAGTGGAACCGTCCCCAGTCACCACACGCGTCCCAGACAGATCTTTTTAAAAAATTTTGAAAATTACAAACACCTGACGTTATCCATAATATTTATTATAATCATTTGGTCCATCCATGTGCCATCTGGCACACCAGGCAAATTATACTCCCCACCCTGGAGAAATATCTGTTGTTTCTATGGCACTTCCTTAAGGGGTCGGATTGTCAGCTTGACTCTCGATTGTCAATTTGGGCAATTTGGGAACGCCAGTTACCCTTATCTGCACATCTTTGCACTGTTGGAGGAGACCAGAGTACCCGGAGGAAACCCAACAAGCACAGGGAGAACATGCAAACTCCATGCACACAGAGACGGGAATCGAACCCCAACCCCGGAGGTGCAGGGTGACACTAATATACAGTATTGCAACATTGATATCATATCCACATAACTCCCAGCCTTATAAAGAAATACTGTATCATGTAATATGTATAAACCAGTGAGTATGAATGTGCAATATGAATGATTGCACTGTACAGTAAATGTTCTTATGTGTCTGTTCTCTGATCTCCAGCATACACAATCTTCCCCAAGGTTCTTGGGAACACCATGGACTCCCACAAGCTCTTCATGGATAGTCTGAAATCCAAATCGACTCTACGTGAAGCGAACTCAGAGAATGATTGTGATGTCCTGATTGGTTTTGTCCCCATCGTGTCTCGAGCTGGAACAGACATTCAGGCTGCGCTTGAAAAGATTCCTAGTAAATACACGCATTTATTTACACTTCATACTTTTTTTTTTTATACTATTGTTTTTTATCTCATCTGTCAGCACACATTTTCCAGAACAAATTTGTTGTGTAGTTCTACAGGACGGGTGATCTCTGATTTTATGTAGTAATAAAAAATAGCAAAATTTTTTTTTTTTTCAGAAAAGTCCCGAGTAACGTTAAGTGTGTTTTTACCTCCTCAGATCAGTTAGTGAGTGAATATGAGCAGATGAACAGAAAATAATTGACGGCTGATATAGCAACCTTTCAATGTAATAAAAAATGATAGTCGATGGATGTTTGGAGCGGTCAGTGGTAAATAATACACAAAATCTAATTTAGTTTACATCTAATTTAAAAAGTCTAATTCAGCCATGGAAAAAATATTTGCCCCTTCCTGTTTTTGCATATTTGTCACACTTAAATGATTCAGGTCATCAAATGAATTTAAATAGTACACAGAGATAACCTAAGTAAATAAAAAATGCAGTTTTTAAACAAGGTCTTTATTTATTAAGGGAGAAAAGCAAAAAAAAAATAAAAAAAAATTGGAAAGCTGAGTTAAACTTCATTTGCCACACCCAGGCCTGATTACTGCCAGACCTGTTTAATCAATAAATCAAATTAAATAAAATGTTAAAAAGATCTCAAAAAGAAGATGATTTGAAGAAATTCAAGAACAGATGAGAGACAAAGTAATTGACACGTATCAGCCTGGAAAGAGTTTCTGAGTGAAACTAGTAAAAGTCTGGATTTTTTAAACATGTTCATGATCATAAAGTCTCCAGTGTGGGATAACCAGGGATAATTACTTTTTCACATTGGGCCAGGCAGGTTTGGACAGCTTTTACCCCTTAATAAATTAATCATCATTTAAGAACTATTTTGTATTATCTGTGTGGAATAAAAAAATAGTTTGATGATCTGAATCATTTAAGTCTGGCAAATAAAAATCAACTGTCACGAGCTATCGGAGGATAAGCACAGAAGCCTTAGCAGTTAGCCCGTGTAGCGTGGATGATAAACCCAAACGCGGAACCAACACGAGTAGGCAGGATAACCACGCAATTTGTCTAAGAACCCTCTTACACAAGGGCTTACAAGCACCATCTTGTTTCCTTTTATGCTTCCTGAAATGGGACCGTATTACTTCCAGGTCCTAGTGCTGGTCGTGTTACGAGTGTGCATGACAGTACCCCCCTGTCCAGGACCGACTCTCGACGGTCCTGGGGTGGAGGATACCCGACGACGGTAGTCCCGGATGAGTTCGGGGTCTAGGACGAACCGAGCGGGAATCCAAGATCGCTCCTCGGGACCGTAACCTTCCCAATCGACGAGGTACTGGAGCCCTCTGCCGTGAGTCAAGGATCCGGCAATCGGTGTAGGCGGGACAACCCTCAATGATACGGAGAGGAGGAGCAGGGTGGGTGGGGGGAACCATTGGTGAAGTGAAGAAGGGTTTGAGCTGGGCGGTGTGAAATACCGGATGGATCCGGAGCGGATTGATACGGAGGGTGATGTGGTATGGACCGATGAACCTGGGTGATAGCTTTTTGGATTCCGTGTGAAGGTGAAGGTTTCTGGTTGAAAACCATACTTTGTCACCTACATTGTACAATCGTCCCGGCGGGTGTCGACGGCGATGTTGAGTGGCGTAGCGGTTGTTGGCCTGTTGGATGGCGGCGTTTGCTTGGTTCCACAGCCGTCGACACTGGCGAACCAACTGTTGGGGTGACGGCACCTCAACCTCCGGTTCTTGATGATCGAACATCAAAGGTTGGAAACTGTGGCATACCTCAAATGGACTGAGATTGGTGGCTGAAGAGACATGGAGATTGTGAAATAACTCAGCCCATAGGAGGTAGCGGGCCCAGGAGCGCTGGTGATCGGCAACAAAGCATCTTAGGTAGCGCTCCAGTTGTTGGTTGGTCCTCCTTACTCCTTGATGTCACTCGCCATGGATGGCCACCAGAAGGCACGTTTGATAAATTGGTGGGTGCTGTTGGTGCCGGGGTGTCCGCATAATGGCGAGGAATGACCCCATCGCAACACCTCGGTCCTTACGGTGTTCGGCACGTAGAGTCGCCCAGGCGGCACACCTGCTGGTGCGGTCTCCATCGCCTGTGCACGGCGAACCCTCGTTTCCAGTTCCCAGTGAAGTGGTGCAATGATCTTGGTGGGTGTGATGACAGGAACGTCCTCTTCGTGTTGTCGGGAGAGGGCGTCAGCTTTGGTGTTCTTGGACTGAATATTTAATGTTCGAAAAATAGTGCCCACCGCACCTGTCTTGGGTTGAGCTGTTTTTTAAGTTGCGGATGGTGATCAGGTTCTGATGGTCGGTCCAGACGATGAACGGCTCTCTGGCGCCCTGGAGCCAGTGTCGCCATTCCTCCAAAGCCCACTTTATGGCCAGCAGCTCGCGGTTCCCTACCCCGTATCGCTGCTGAGTAGGGTCAAATTTTTTGGAAAAGAAACTACAGGGATGTAGCTTCTGGTCTGGACCTCGTTGAGAGAGAACAGCCCCGGCGCCCACAGCGTCCACCTCCACAACTAATGGTTTACTTGCGTCTGGGTGCAGTAGAATTTGGGCGTTGGTGAACCAGTGGCATAGGTCATAAAAGGCGGTGATGGCGGCAGGGTTGAGGCTGAAGTGATGAGAAGAGGGCCGAGTCAGAGCGGTTAAAGGGGCGGCAACCGTACTGTAGTCCCAGATAAAGCGATGATAGAAGTTCACAAACCAGAGAAACTGTTGAAGTTGCTTAAGGGTCTTGGGTAGGGGCCAATGACACACAACTTCCAGTTTCTGCGGGTCCATGGCCACACCCTGGGGTGAGATGACAAAACCCAGGAACGTGGTGGAGCACTCGTGAAAGGCGCATTTTTCCAACTTACAGTACAGTTGATGGGCGAGTAATCTCTTAAGGCCCGTTCTAACGTGCTAGGTGTGTTCCTCGGCGGTGCGTGAATAAATAAGGATATCATCCAGGTAAACGAACACCCACTGCACTAGCATGTCCCTAAGGACATCATTGATGAACTGTTGGAAGGCAGCGGGTGCGTTGCAGAGTCCGAATGGGATGACCAAGCTCTCGTAGTGTCTAGTAGAGGTGATGAAAACCGTCTTCCACTCATCGCCCTCTCTAACGCGCACCAAGTCGTAGGCGCTCCGGAGGTCCAACTTTGTGAAAATGGTGGCGCCAGAGAGGGCGTCCAGGGCTGAGTTGGTAAGAGGCCAAGGGTGTCTGTTCTTAATGGTGATGTTATTAAGCCCCCAATAATCGACACAGGGACGTAAGTTGCCCCCTTTCTTCTTCACAAAGAAGAATCCCGCGGCGGCAGGCGAGGAGGAGGGCCAGATGGTGCTGTGGCGAAGGGCGTCAGAAACATATCTCTCCATCTCCTGCGTCTCAGCGGCAGAGAGGGAGTCAAGATGACCGCAGGGGGGGACCGAGCCGGGCTGAAGTTTGATTGTCAGGTCATAGGGGCGATGAGGAGGAAGGTGTGTGGCTCGTCTCTTGCAGAATACTTCAGCCAGGTCTCGGTAGGTGACGGGGATGGCGTTGGTGTCGACATTGGGTGCCTCGGGCTCCTTAGAACACATCCCAGCCGGAGCCCGCAGGCAGAGTTCAGTGCAGGTCGGCCCCCACAGCAGGATCCAGTTTTGCATCCAGGAGATGAGGGGGACATATTGGAGCAGCCAGGGGTGTCTGAGGATGATGGGTGGCGATGAAATGGAGGTGAGGTGGAACTGGATCCGTTCGTGGTGTTGGCCGATAACAAGGGTAAGCGGCTGAGTCTGAGTGGTGATGGGGCTGAAGGAAAGGGGCCGACCATCGACAGATGTGATACGAATGGGCTGGGATAACGCCTCAAGTTCCACTCCCAGCTCTTTGGCAAACGAAGAGTCAATAAAGTTACCTGCGGCACCGGGATCGATGAACGCAGTACTTCCAACCCGTTTGTGGCCAAACCAGAGGTGTACTTGGACCGTGAGATGGGAATTATTGGGTGTCGTGACCGAGAGGTGGAGGGGGCCCAGTGAACTGCCCCGTTTGCTCACCGGGCCTGAGCGGCCCGGGCGAAGTGGACAGAGGGCCCTGTGGTGCGCCGCTGACCCACAGTAGGCGCAGAGCCCTTCTCTGAAGCGTCGTTCCCATTCTGCAGCGGTCAAGGAGGCGCGTTCTAGTTGCATGGGTTCCCCAGCTCCGGTGTTAACCATGGCGGAAGGTGGAGGTCCGACGGTTGCCATGGCGGTGGTGGTGAAGGAGGGACGAATATCAGGAACCGGGGCGTGAGGGTATGAAGGTGACGTAGTGGGTGGCAGGGTCTGGGGGGATGGCCTCGGACGAGAGAGCAGGCGCTGGTCAATGCGGAGGACGAGCTGAATCAGTCCTTCCAGCGTGGCGGGAATCTTTCGTCCGGCGAGTTCATCTTTGATCCGTGAGGCCAGTCCCTTGTAGTAGGCCGTCCAGAGGGCGGCGTCTCCCCAGGTGGTCTGCACGGCTAGAGTACGAAAGTCCGCTGTGTAGCGACTCACGGACGACCCTCCCTGCCGCAGATGATATAATTTGGTGTCGGTCTCCACCTCAGCAGCAGGATGTTCAAATGTTAGTTTCAGTTGATGGTTGAACTTTCCGTATGAGTAGGCCATGTCTGAATCTGAACTGAGGACTGCCCTGGCCCACTAAGACGAGAAGCGCAACGCGCAGTCAGTCTGTGGAGTATTTGGTGGAATTAAACTCAAACACAAGATCCAATGCGGTTAGAAAGACACTGCACCTCTCATCTGTGCCATCCCACTTATCCGGTAGAGCTATGAAAACACCAGAAGGGGGGTGGGGTGCCGGTGCCGCAGCCACTGCGATGGGCGTGGCAACAACCGAGTGAGCAGCCGCCCCGCGGAGGATCGCGTTCTCCTGCCGTAGTTCCGCCACCTTGCGGCGCAAAGTCTTGGAGGTCCTTTTGAAAAGACGCGACTTCTCCACGGAGCTTATTGATCAGCTCGGCATGCTGGTCAACCACATCACAGAGGCGAGCAAACTCCGCTGGGTTTAATGCTTTTGGCTCAGTCATTCTGTCACGAGCTATCGGAGGGTAAGCACAGAAGCCTTAGCAGTTAGCCCGTGTAGCGTGGATGGTAAACCCAAACGCAGAAGCAACGCGAGTAGACAGGATAACCACGCAATTTGTCTAAGAACTCTCTTACACGAAGAGCTAGGATCTACACAAATAAATCCGCGTTCTAGCAACACAAACTCAATCAAAGAAGCAACCCAAATCGGTGAGTACTCACAGAATAGTCGACAAAGTGTCAGACAAGGCATGGGCGAACTCAATGACTGAGCAATGTGAAGCGCCATCTTGTTTCCTTTTATGCTTCCTGAAATCCGACCGTATTACTTCCAGGTCCTAGTGCCGGTCGTGTTACGAGTGTGCATGACATCAGCAAGGGGCAAATACTTTTTCATAACATTGTATTTTCTGCCTTCAAAGCTACTGTACAAGGTAGAAAAACAACAGCCTTATTATCAGAGTTCCACCCATGTTTATTTCATCTTCATTATTGATAATAATAAATCCATGGGGTGGTGATGGCTCAGTGTGTGAGACAGTCAATTGTTTTCTCTTTGGATGAAGCATTTGTTTAAATCTCAGCACATTAATATGAGCTTGAGCAAAGCTCTTAACCCTCAACTGTTTCATTTTATAAAAATTCCAGATAAGGATGTCTGCACAATGTTATAATCATGAATCTAATCTAGACAGCAAGTGTGATACCACCGGCTAGTGCTGGTCACAATAGAATGATTAGAAAGAGAGTTGTCATGGTTACAGTATATCAGGACAAAAGGCTCAAACCAGCACAAAACAACACAAGTGTGAAAACCATTCATTATAAATCTTATATATACACAATATATGTACTGAATTATGAATTAATGCAATATGGAATTTATGAATGATCTCGTATCCCCTCTCTCTCTCTCTCTCTCTCAGCAGAACATTCATACAAGCGCATCATTCTGGTGGTTCTTCATCACACATTTGATCCTCATTACATCGCTCCAGACAGCAGATACTCCGTTAACAGAGGTGATGTGTTTGCTGTTGACTGTCTTTACTATGAAGACCAGGGGCTGCTGTACTGCAAACAAAATGATGAGGCACTGAAGAGAGTGATAACGCATCTCAGAGCAGAAAAACCACAGCGTCAGGTCAGTGAACCCTGGGCACAATTAAGTAAAATGTTAAACAGCATCCACAATCTGGTGAGTAACGATATGATTAATACTGTAGCCATTGCATACACTGTTATTTGTAGATTTATCATTTTAATTAACATATTTAAAACAATATTTAGTCTTTTTATATTTTAATCAGCCAGTGTGTGATACATGAAACTGGTCTACTGGTGTATAAACTAATTACTCTCTCTTCTCCTGCAGGTTGTGAAAAACAAAGAACTGACTCGTGGGATATTAGCAGTGATAAGCCTCCTCCTTTTTTATGTTATGTACAGCTTCTTTAATTTCTTATTTTTTGAGCTATTTCTGCTGATCATTTTAGTCGCCCTGATTCATTACTTGGGACTTTCCCTTACAGGGGCTGTTTGCATTTTTACTCTTATAAACTGTCCGTTATTCATCACATTTCTCAGTCAGACATCTGTAACTGGTCACAAGCCAGAAAATCATACTTCAAGTAGGATTTAAATGTGCGTGCATGAACTATAATTACTAAATTTTCTAATTTTACTGATTGTGGTCATTTGATGTTAAATCAATAATACGGCTTTGCATGATTCTGTGGTATGTGGTTTCGAAAAACTGACATTTTGTTTTTATTAAATATAAACATCTCTATTTAGTAATAAACTTAAGGCACAGGGAATAAAAATGTCTTCATTGTGGTATTGTTAAAAGTTAAAAAAGGTGAGAAGTTATTTCAGAACTCAAAGAAAGATTAGCTTTGAATTTTTTATAATTTTTCTTTTGATTCTGTATAGCAGCTTTGCGACAGTGACTACTATTCAAAGCTCTGCACAAATAAAACTGAATTGAAAATGAAATAAAAACCGAATAAATAAATAAATTAAACAAGAAATAAATATACACTGGAACCTTGGATTACGAGCATAATTCATTCCAGAAGCAGGCTCGTATTCCAAAACACTCGTAAAATCTAATTTTCCCCTAAGAAATAATGGAAACTCAAATTATTCATTCCACAGCCCAAAAAATAAATACACAAAAAAAAAGGTAAAGTAAAAATAAAACAAATTAACCTGCACTTTTAAAAAAAGTAAAAATAAATAAGAGTTACCATTTATGCGCGCAGACGCTGTGTGTGCGTGTGAAGACGAGAGATCCATTTGCTCCTTCTCCGTATCAGCCTGTCGTTACACACACATACTGTATAGGCGAGAGAGAGAGTTTTTGAGTTTTTAAACACACTTTATTTTGAAACAAAAAAAGAAAATATACTTTACAGTTTTTATATATACACACGCATATAAGTACATACACACGCATATACACAGACGCAGTATTTGCATATTTCCATATTATTGACAAGACCTTTTTTTTTTCAGTTTTAGGGTCTTCCGTTTGTTTGTCGGTTCTGTGCCGGATGTCTCCTCCCGTTTTCTCCTCGGTTTGGTTGTTGTGGTGTTATTAGGTGTCTGTGGCGGTGTGCTGGTCTGCGGCTGCTGCGTTTTGGTGCAGAAGTTGGGGGTGTGGTCACTGTCAGCACTGAACACTGTACTGGCATCAGGTTTGGCGCTCGCGCAGGGTGTGTCTCAGTGATGCCGGTGTGTTCAGGATTGACCTGTTGGAGTTCGGGTGTGTCAGCGAGGCCCACCGCAGGTCTGCACAGCCCCGTGCAGACAGCTCAGCCTTTTGTGACCAACGTTCCCGCACTCTAAACACTTCAGACACTCCGTGGTGGCGAAGATGGTGTAGCTGTTATTCCCTTCTTTAACTTTAAAGTTAACGTTCAGTGGTCCCTCCTGGTCGTTTAAAATCATTAGGTCTTGCCTGTGGAAAGACACGGCGTGCTTCCACACCCGAGCGGGATGGGTTTCATGGAGCCGGTGAATTTCCCAAAGCGGGCCAGCTCCCTCAGTATTTGTCCGTCCTTGCTGAACGGGGGGATGTTGGAGACCACCATTCGTGTTGCCAGCACAGACAGAGGGGTGACCTTGACAATGACGTCTCTCACTTGTATCCCGTTAAAAAATTTTTTTTAAAGCTTCAGTACAATTGCTCAAAAAATAACGTCCGAACCAATAGTTATTAGTTTATGGCTACAGTTTAGAAAGTTCATGAGATGATGAGTTTGGACAGCACTGTGGTCACTGTGGTCCTCAGAGAAAATTCTGAAGTAAGCAGTGCTTAAGAAACAAAACTTCTATGAAAAGCAAGAGTGTTGCACCTTTAGGATAAATACTGGACTTCATGGGCGTCGCTAGGCCATTTGTACTCAGCCCCCCTAAGAATTCTCTTAAAGTAAACTTTACACAAATTGGTGATCGCCCACGTCCCCTTTAAATTTCATATGAAAAGGGCGGCAGACTTCGGCTCCTTCGCTCCTCCCCGTCTTTCAGCGCGGCCTTTAATTCGCCATCACAGAGCGAGGATTAAGTCAAGGTGTGTGTTTTTCGACGAGTTGTTCTATCTGCATCAGTGCAGTCCTTTCTCATCAATACACTTTACTAAATGTCATGAGGGATTAATCAGTTACTAAGTTTTCACTGCGTTCACCCTCATCACACCAACTGTTTGCTCTAGTGAACATGAAGCCCTTAATACACACAGTACTCTATGAACCTGTAGTCTACTGTATAAAACAATCACGATGTTGCTGTTTTAACTGTCTATATAAAACATTGCACAGTGCATATGACATTAACTACCGTAGAGTTATGCACATAAATGATTAAAAACAGAGACAGACTTCATTCGGTGCTCTCGTTTGAACTGCATAGCGGTGTGATTTACAGAGAGAGAAAAATCCAGTTTTTTGTAATAAATATTGTATTGTATTAAATAATGTCCCAAATCATAAAATACATTTATTAGCCTTAGAGTTGGGTTTTTTTGTCACTTTGATTTTGAATGAATTGTAATGAATAGAAACAAAAAAAGAATGATAATAAAAAGATGCTTTGTTTAATTACATTAAAACAATGTTTGTCTGTATTAATGAATTTGAACAAATAGCCGAGTAGCTATGAAATGTTAAGGGCTGAATGTAGAACCTATACTGTCTTATTTATGAAGTTAAAACACTAAATTAAACTAGAGAACATGATGATCAAAGTTTAAATATTTAGATGTAAATGTAGATGGAAGGTTTTTCGAGTCACATGGCAGCAGGTCTCCAAATGAGCAGCAGGTAAGAACAGAACATGTTCAGCCTCTCAGGCACATTAACACTGTGATCACAACACTGACTGAAGTCGTCGCATCAGAAAGGATTGTTCACATGTTTATGTCTGACAGTTTCCAACAAAAAGCAGGAGTATTGTCAAAGAATTAACAGATAAATGTTTGACATTATTGGCTCCCACACAGTTTATTCCATTGTCCAGCCTCACAGGTGTGATGTTTAAAATGCTAATCAATGTGAGTTTTAAGTTATATCTTGTTTTCTGGTTAAATTTTTCTGATGATTGTACTTGAATATAGAAAAAGGTTTATACAGTAAATAGTATGTATGTGTGTGTGTGTGTGTGTGTGTGTGTGTGTGTGTGTGTGTGTGTGTGTGTGTGAGATCAGGAAGACTCATTGATTCTGAACAAGCCAAATACTGTATGTGTTAAACATCTATAGGGGCTGAGCCTCCCCTAAACTGAAAATCCTAGAAACGCCCCTGCTGGACTCCATTTTAACTTTAACACATCTCCTGTTATACTGAACCTCCAGCCTCCTAACACACAGTCTGACTGCAACGTCGCCCTCGGCTTGCTCATCAGGGACAATCTGATTATTTTGATATATATATATATTTTCAATCATTTCATAATTTTTCTGAATAAAGATTCTGTAAAGCTGATTTCTGACAATGGACTGTTGTTAAAAACACTATATAATTAAAAATCAATTGAATTAATTATGACTCAGCTGTAACTTTTTAGCCATTTCTAAAAACAGGATTGTAATCATTGTAATTTTGTCTCATCACACCTCCCTGTGAGTGATTCTTTTTCTACAACACCGTGAGGAACAGGATCTTGTTATAGAAGTTAATTTTGTTTTCTTATAAATACGTGACACCAAAGAACTGTGACAGAGTGAAAGTGAAAGAGGATGAAACTGTCTTCTTGTCTCTCTACTTCAAACTGATCCCCAGCCGAGCAACAGACAAACCTGGACTTCAGAATGTCTCCTGGTATGTATAACTAATGTGTAACTAATCAATACTTCTGCACAGCTGATAGATTTGCTGTACTGTGGTTGTGTAACATCTGGAATTTTGCTCCCGAGTTCATTGGAGTCAGGGAAAGTTAACCAGCAGTAAATAGAAACAGCATGTTTGTAATCATGATTAATTAATGGTTACATTCAGATAAACTTTACTTTACAGTCCTGATTGCAAAATTTTGCCACAAGCTTGATAATTATGCATGTTGGTGTCTGTCCTTACACCAGGTCTCTTCATAAATTTATTTTATTTTATTTTTTTTCTGGTTGCCTGTGGATTTCATTTTGTGTCATTGCTTTTACTACCACTGGTGGTGCTGTTGCTCTTTTTTTTTCAGTCCACTTTGAGACATCAAGCAACAGCAAATAAACTGATGCTGGTGCAAAAAGCCAAATCTTGTATTTGCACTTTTTTTTTCTTTAGAGCACCATTTAGTACATTTATTCCAGCCTCCATGGTATCCATGGTATACAGATATACAGTATTGTAATATAAATATCTTATCACCATAACTCCCAGCCTCATAAAGAAAGGTTGTATGTGTAAACTAGTGAGTTTGGCATAATGGATGATTGCACTGTACAGTAAATGTCCTTATGTGTCTGTTCTCTGATCTCCAGCATACACATTCTTCCCCAAGGTTCTTGGGAACACCATGGACTCCCACAAGCTCTTCATGGATCGTCTGAAATCCAAATCGACTCTACGTGAAGCGAACTCAGAGAATGATTGTGATGTAGTGATTTGTTTTGTCCCGATTGTGTCTCGAGCTGGAACAGACATTCAGGCTGCGCTTGAAAAGATTCCCAGTAAATACACGCATTTATTTACACTTCATACTTTTTTTTATACTATTGTTTTTTTATCTCATCTGTCAGCACACATTTTCCAGAACAGATTTGTTGTGTAGTTCCACAGGACTGATGATCTCTGATTTTATGTAGTAAAAAAAAACAACAAAATGCTAAGAATTCTCAGAAAAGTCCCAAGTGACGTTAAGTGTGTTTTTACCTCCTCAGATCAGTTAGTGAGTGAATATGAGCAGATCAACTCGTAACATACTGGATAGAAAATAACTGACGGCTGGTATAGCAACGTTTCAATGTAATAAAAAATAATAGTCCATGGATATAATAAATAACACATAGTTGCACAAAATCTAATTCAGTTATCGTCTAACTCAAAAAGCCCTGAAAAAAATATTTGCCCCTTCCTGTTTTTGCATATTGGTCACACTTACTGTAAATGATTCATATCATCAAATGAATTTAAATATTACACAAAGATAAGGTGAGTAAATACAAAATGCAGTTTTTAAACAAGGCCTTTATTTATTAAGGAAAAAAAACACATCCGGGCCTGGTTACTGCCAGACCTCTTTAATCAAGAAATCAAATAAAATAATATATATACACAATATATGTACTGAATTATGAATTAATGCAATATGGAATTTATGAATTATCTCGTATCCCCTCTCTCTCTCTCTCTCTCTCTCTCTCTCTCTCTCTCTCTCTCTCAGCAGAACATTCATACAAGCGCATCATTCTGGTGGTTCTTCATCACACATTTGATCCTCATTACGTCGCTCCAGACAGCAGATACTCCGTTACCAGAGATGATGTATTTCCAGGTGACTGTCTTTACTATGAAGACCAGCGGCTGCTGTACTGCAAACAAAATGCTGAGGCACTGAAGAGAGTGATAACGCATCTCAGAGCAGAAAAGAGACCGTGTCAGGTTGCTGAACTGAGAAATCCTAGTGTAAGTAAAATGTTAAACACCCGCCACAACTCCACCCTGTTATATGTAGATTTATAAGTGTAATTAACATATTTCAAACATTATTGTGTCTTTCTGTATTTTGATCAGCCAGTGTGTGACACATGAAGCTGGTCTACTGGTGTATAAACTAATTACACTCTCTTCTTCTGCAGGCTGTGGAAACCACTGGTGTGATAGTCGCAGTCATCAGCGTCCTCCTTGTGTATCTTGTTCTCCCCGAGGCGTCCAGCTCCTTCACCTTCTTATTTTCTGAAATATTTCTGCTGGTTATCATGTCAGTCATCCTGACTCATTACTTCAGCCTACAGCTTAGATGGAATTTTTACATTTTAGCTCTTATAAACGTTGTTATTCTTCAAATTTTGCATTCAGACATCTAACTGAAGAGTCAAATTGGTAATCGATAATACTGCTTTACTTGATATTGTGGTATGTGTGTTTTTTTTTTTAAGTTCTTAGTTGAGTAATAAACTAAAGGTATGGGGAACGAAAATGTGTTAATTTGTGCTTTTGTTAAAAGTAAAAAAAAATAAATTTAACTGAGAGGAAGATTAGATTTGTGGTTAAATGGGTTAAATTTGTGTCTTTTTTACATGGAACTACATGGAACTGTCACTACTTTATGTTTGCACTTTATGTTCTTTGCTGCTGTAACATTGAAAATTCCCCACGGAGGGACAAAAAGTTTTTTAAATGCATTACTTTTTAAACGTTACAAAATTAATTACATTACAAAATTACTGTCTTCCAAAAGTAACCCGTTACATTACAGCGTTACTTTCTGATAAAAGTAACTAGTTCGAGTAACTTTTCCACTGGAGAAAATGAGAACTCTTTTGTGCTTCCTCGTGCATGTTGTTTTAGTCGAGACCTTTATAATTATTCTACCATCATCACTCAGTGAAGTTTGGCCCATAATCTGTTCACTACTAATTAACCCCTAACGCACCTACGCAGTTTCGCGCGGTGGCTCTAATACGGTTGATCATGATTCACCGCCAGTTTTGGGGCTGTGACTAGGTTTCCATCTTTCCATGCGTTGGTCCACACACACACACACACACACACACACACACACACACACACACACACACACACACACACACACACACTAATGGATTGGGAATGACTGCTGTCTGGCTCATGGATTACAAAAATTGTCTGAATAACGGATTACATTTTTGAAAAAGTAACTAAGTAACTGAGTACTTGAATACTTACATTGTAACGTAAGTTTTGTTACACCCAACACTGATCAAATGTTATAAAATGAACAAAAAATATATATATATATTCCTGTTAAATTAGTAAAGGTTCAGTACAATTCCACACAAAATTACTTGTAAAATTCTTAATTACAGTTTAGAAGCTTTGAAGCCACCGAGATGATACGCTAGTTCGGGTCTTTGCTGAAATAAGCAACGCTTCAGAAATAAATCTGCTATTTAAAAGAAAGAGTGTTGCACAGCCCTATTTGATCAGTCACCAAATAACGCTGACAACCTTTAGGATAAATGGGGTCTCGGTGAGGCTTTAAGTGTCGGTGGATTTGAGTTCAGGTTTCATCAAATACAGTATTAACAGATCTATTGGAAATCAGTGAACAAACCTTTACTAAGTATGAAAAATAAATGTGCAGGAAACAGAGAAGGTCATCAGTGTAAAGTATCACAAACCCAGCTTGCAAACAAGAGAGATAACGGACCAGAACCAGGTTACAGGCAGATGAAAAAAAAAAAAAAACACTTCATCATTTCATTGTCTGTAGAGCTTTGTCCTGTATACAGGGGCACAGGGGGTCTGAAGCCAATCAATTGCAAGAGGCACACACACACACACACACACACACACACACACACACACACACACACACACACACACACACACACACACACACACACACACACACACACACACACACACACACACACACACACACACACACACACACACACACACACACACACACACACACACAT